>JABASD010001338.1:0-42320 GCA_019776165.1 Pogonognathellus flavescens | reverse complement strand
TATGATAGAACATTTCATTAGCTTCCATGATAGAAATCGGATTTTCAATCCGACTTTCCAGTCCAGAGAAATCACCGATTAGCTCATAAAAGTGCGACTGTCGCTAACCGGCCCTTAAGATAAGACACACCCACCACAAAACAGTTATTTTAGATTTTTAAATTGGATACCTATTTTTCCTAAGTAGAAAAACGTGCACTTACTATATTATGTACTTATTTTAAGCAAAACTGTGCATAGACTTTTAGACAAAGCCTTAAAGTGTACAATATTGTATATTGATTAAACCTACATGAAAAAATGTCTCAAGTTTTTTTTTGACGAAAGTAATATTTAACGTTCGTATTCAAGCATATACCAATGAATTCGCTTATTTTTTTACCTATTTTTTTCTAACAATAAGTAGAAAAACGTGCACTTATATTAACTGTTATAAACTGTGTATAGACTTTTGGACATATTTTAGTAGGTACGGATGTACAATCACTTACGTTAGCAAAACTGTGCATAGACTTTTAGACGTATAAATAGTATAGGTACGGTTCTACAATCACTTAAAGCCTTGAAGTGTAAAATAATGCATTAAGATTAAACTAACATGAAAAGGTGTCTCAAGTTTGTTTTCTTGAAGAAACGAGTAATATTTAGCGTTGGTATTCAAGCATAAGGCAATGAATGTGCTTATATAAAGAGACTGTTTCTTCTTTGTGATGTTAAATTTTGATTTAAATGGAAATTGACAAATTGATGTATTTGTGTGGAACGAGTGAGTGAGTTTAACATATAAATAGCTTGAGTGGTAGTCCTGTGGTGGTAGTTAGCGAAAAGGAATGTGAATTTGTGTTTGCATTGTTTTGCACTGTTCTCAATCTTGAGATTGTTTTGACTTTGATGTGAAATAAGGAACGATGAGGTAGTTAGGGAAGTATTTGTATATATATTTGGCATGTAAGTAGAAAAGCGGGTGAATAAGAAGAGAATGTGGGTTTGGGAGAAAGCGGATTGACATGACATGCATGAATGACAAGACTTACGAGTATAAATGGGAATGGAGCGCTCCAGGCTGCCAGGGAATATCTGAGAGTGCTTGGCCGGGCGACTCGAAACACGTCTGAAGGTTGATCTGTGGGATCTGGTGGCGAGAGAAGATTGGGAGCAGCTACGTGACGGCACAGAGCACGATATGTTTGTACTGTGTGAGCAAACAGCCAACATCCAATCACCAGATGAAGGTAATGCAGAATCAACGCTACCGTTGCACAAACGTCTGCAGGCTCCGTCGCCTAAATACACAAAACAAACACATTCAAAAGAATTTGATATCATCCAATTCAACATCATCTTAGTCAACTACACGTAGTCACTTTCGGCAACCAGTACACTGCCCAACCAATTCGCCCGCTTCTCTCAGGTCACTTTACAGTGCACCACTACACACATATACCATATTGACCCGTGGTTCTCGAAAGTCATACTAGAATATTTGTATGAAAAATAAAACTTGTGTGTTAATACACCAGAGGTAAACTAAATACGTTCACACTCAGTCAGACGGGAGTAAATATTTCGTTGAAAAGCTAAAAGAGTATGTAGGAAGAAATTTCTAAGGGAATAAACACAGGCGTCATCAAGATAAACCTTAAGTAAGTGCTAGGTAAAATGTAAAGAGAATGTCGGAGGAATGGATGAAATTACTTTATTATTATATTGTATAAGAACAGGGAATAGGATTGTAATGTCATAATCAAGGGATGTGGTATACCAACTTGAGTTACAACCGGAAATAAAATCTGTAATAGATTTTCGACAAAAGTCGAGAATCTATTACAGACAATCATTACTAAATTATCTCACGTGTAAGAGTTAATTAAATTTACAACTAAAGCAAACTTTGACATAAATGAAGCATAATACGTCTTTCAAATACCTGAATGTACTTAATGTTTTACAATTTGTACATATTGCATTTATATTTTACGTAACCTACATTACACATTGTCCAATCCATTTATTTAAAGACAATTTTTGTATGTAGGTATTTTATTGCATACGTGTAGTAATTTATCAAGACAAAGAGTGTAGAAAGCTAATTTCATGCTTTCTTCTTGGAGACGCTTTCGGAATAACAAATACATCAGAAATTCTTCTGCACAAATCTCTCCTCCCAGCAAGAGATGGCATTCAAATTTACAATTTTGCTTTCACTTTTCTCAACTTTCCTGTCTTATTATTTTCTCACAGAATTATCTGGGTATACAATCACAAACAACTTTAATCCACGCAACATTAATTTGCATTATAAAATACCAAACAACTACCTACTAGAACACTTGATTTAAGGCGGACAATAAGCAACGACACAAATTAACTTCAAAAAGGGAAAATAATGAATCTGAAATTGTATAAGTTAGATATTACATGAATGGGAAACATTTGTTTACAAGTTACACAAGCTATTCAGTTCTGCATATACCTTTAAAAAACCAAGAGCAAATAATTTTAGAACAATTTCTATTTAAAAAAGTATTTTTCATGGTGCAAAATAATTTTATTGGCAAAAGAGAGCAAAGGTTGAAAAAACTGCATTATCTACATGAATTTATCAGCTTTCCCATAAATTGTTGCAGGTTCAGCTTAGTGTGCAATTACATAGCATGTATTTTTGCTTTGTATATTGGTGCGAGAAGAAACTTGACTTTTTTACAGCCACACATATTTACAATTTACATGAAGTAAGTATGTTGGGAAAAGTTAGGGCTACAAAGTCACTGTATGGTTTTCTGGATAAATATAGTACAGTTTTCTATTTAGATTTTAAGGTTATGATTTGAAGTGTACTTATACGAAAGTGGCTTTTGCGTTCTTGGTATTAATAAGTAATGGAGGAAAGCGTAGTGGAACTCTCAGTATGTTCGCAATAAAAGAAAATAAACGCAAAAACTTAAGAGATTCAATAATAATACGAGTATGTACTGGAGAAGTGGCACGAGTGATATGCGAAAGTTTCCTCCAGCGCTCCTTCACGGTTGCTCTTGCATTAAAATCGTGCAGTTTAGTAACAATATGGAAAACGAGATGATAATATTTGATTTAAGTACTACACATGAAGGCATAAGAAGAATTTTGATGTATTCTTCTCTGGCACAAGTAGTTGGTTTGTTTTACGCTTCAGTAGACACTCAAAAACATCAGGACTGCGACAAAATGGGTCGAGTCGAGATTAAAAACAAGTTGGAAGCACCTCTCGGTCTTCACTCGAGTTATAGCATTTCTATATATATGGAAAGGGCAATGTTCCACAGATATATTTAATGTTAATGTGCATAGTGGTGGAAGTAGTACAAGAACATGGATGTCTGTATAAAAAATGTAATTCGAAACTTTCTTGCGAATGCAGGAGTTCTCATATATGGAAATGAGATGGAGGAGAGACACAGTAACAGAGACAGAGTAACGAAATGTAAACGAGTCACTGAGCCAGGAAAGTAATTAACAAAATTGACCGTTAAAAAGACAAGACTCATAGTTACGTTTTTATTGACCGTTAAAAATAATTGGAATATTAGACGAGAGAAAAAGCGAGTGGAAAGACATTTTTTATGTTGAGAATATGTCACCAAGCCGAATATTACGGAGATTAAAACTTGAAATCAATTCCCCATTCAAAT
This sequence comes from Pogonognathellus flavescens, assembly GCA_019776165.1. NCBI lineage: Eukaryota > Metazoa > Arthropoda > Collembola > Entomobryomorpha > Tomoceridae > Pogonognathellus > Pogonognathellus flavescens. The sequence goes on along the minus strand of JABASD010001338.1, from coordinate 38,652 downwards.
ATACGTGTCGTCGTCGTCTTATGTTTGTCAAACGGCTTTCTCATTTTTACTTCCAGCCCAAAAAACTTTTTCACATTAAGAAATCAACCCTCTTCTTTCTTTATTTTTCTTTCTCATCTGTATATAAGTAGAAGAAGAGAAGGAGGAAGAGAGAAAAGAAAGAAACGGTATGGTATGCGGCAATGACTTGTGTTATAGACTTCCTTCTTCGGCTTTTGCTATTAACAGTAGAGAGATATGTGAGAAAGAAAAAGTTTTTCTGGATGCCAGAGTAATTTGAAATAGATGAGCATTACCTACCTAAAAAATGAACGAAGAATTGGCAGGAAGTCATCTTGGGAGATATCCCTTTCCCCAACTATAAAAATTATCGTGCACTTCCTTCGCAAATGGTTATTACTTCCTGTCCCTGACATTTTCATATTTTATGCAAATATCATTCGCTTTTCTTTAGATCAACTACCCTTTCTCCTTATTTACAAGTAACTTTCCTTCTTCTTTCATAAAACTATTACGTATCACAAATCAAGACACAAATATGCCATTAAAATCCAACCAAAAGAGTAAAAGTGTTTTCCAGTCAAGCAAAAAATCATAAAAAAGCAAATAAAGACCAACGTAGGTCATAAAGAAAACTTTAACACATCAAAAACATTCTAACAATAAAATCGACAAACCTTCTTGAAACAAATGTTAAAATACATGCCAAAAAACTAGAAATTAACTAGCTAGTATACTACAATCCAACTACAACCGTATTTCAATGCATAAAATACAAATACAAATTCTTATCGCACGTAATTCTCGAACAGTAGTAAATTAAAGCTTAAAATATTCCGATGTGGAGTCAATCTTGCGAGAAACTATTTGCCACACGTGTTGCAAATGATGTCTCAAGCTGTTACTCACAGAAAGTTATTTAGACTTACATTGTATTTACGAATTGCTTTGAATTTTTAAAACTTTAATATGATTACCCTCGTTGGAAGGAGAGTAGGGTGGTTTTTGAATGTGCACCAATGAATTATGTAGAAATGCTTCAAGTATGTAAATGGTGGTGGTATTCTTGTCGTACCTAACCATAAATGAGTGGAGGAAGGAGTGAGAAGAATTATTTATTATGAATGAATAAAATATTCATGAGTTTTCCTCAACAAACTCAGTTCAGTTTCAGTTGTTGACGGAAAACTTATTTTTATCACAAATCAAGCCAACCATGCCATGTGAAGCCAAGAGATCAGCACATTACATCACCCAGAGTCAGCCGAGTCAGGAGGAGGAATAAACAAATGTGAGGAACTAGGTAAAGGGTGGCAATCACTAAGAAAGATATCTCTCCGTGAAAACTTCATCAAGTTGAAAAATCTTTGAAACGTGACCTCCCAGTCAACTCGACTCAATGGTAATCCCGTAGATAACAAGACATTTACTCAAAACCCTTCTCCGGCTTTCTAAACTCTTCCAGCCAAACTAACCCACTCCTAGACGAATATAAATGGATACCCCCAGTACAAGTCTACGACAAATAAATGGATCCCTCTCTCCCCCAATATAAAAAGGCACAAAATGAAAATCTCCTATACAAAACCACACAGCATTCCCATACAACAACACAAGAATGGCAACGCATGTTTTTCTGTTTTGTTCTAAACACGTACACAATATATCGCGCACTTGCTTCATGTCAAATTTTTTTACCAAATGCAAACGCACATGTACTAATATTACAATTCACACACACATAATACACGTACCTATATATAATATATAAGTAGGTAGATATATTACAGATACGTACATTTTGGAAAGAATGAGTTGTTTTGCGTCATAAGAACAAAAAACATGGAAATCCAAGATTAGGGCGTATCGAACGCGTTTTTCTCGATACAATTTTTGTTTTACCTTCACCGGAGAAAGAAGCACCTCTCAAAGCATTTCATATACAAGCCCAGTGACATTCAGACAGCAAACAATGACTATAGTAATACGTACAATGTGTGTGTAGGTATATCAACTGTCTTTAGAGAAAATATTGCAAAATATACTGACAAAATCAAGCCCTTAAGCTTTACCAAGCTTTGCACCGTGTTTCTCCATCCTTGTTGCTTTACGAACAGACAAGAGCGAGAATAACGACAAAGAGACGGTGCGAGAAGAAGAAAAGAAAAAACAGCGTCATTCCTATGCAATTCAGTCATCCCGATATTTCCATTCTGATCTATTCTATCTACTACTACTACTTCGACATTCTACTTTTCCCTGGTTTGACTTTCTCTCTTTGTCCGTGTGTCCACGTATTCCTGCAACGCTACTATATATACCTATACACGTGTATTTTCTCATGCATGCATAGTTACATACGAAAAGTACAACTTTCGTTTTACTTTCTCCTGCATGCAAATAATATTACGTACCTACCTTCACCTAACTTTTTCCTACAGCTTCATACAAGACCTACATCTACATGCACACTTACCCCATACAAAAATATACTTTCTTATACAATCTATACACTTTTGAAACTTATACACTATATATATAGTACCTACTACCTCATTTAAATATTACCTTATATATTTTACTATTAGAATGCCTATGCCTACTATATAATTTTTTTCTTATACCTACATGCACCTCTATTTGTGTACTACTTGAATAAGAATGAAAGTTTGCTAACTGTGGTTTGGTTTGGCCTGTCGTAGTATTGTTATACAAATATATAAATATATAAAGTATATATATGTATATAAAAAAGATGGTTATATATGTATGTATATATGTTAAGTGTGTGTATACCTACATATATAGAGTGTACTTGTGTATGGTGGGGTTTTGTATATAGCCATCCCACTTTTTCCATCCACCTCATGTTTCATTCATGATCACACTTTCCCCAAACACTCAGACACTTTCACTCCACTCCTCTCTCCAACCTACTTTACACTACTTCTACTACTACTTCTACTACTACTCGCCTGCATAGTGTTACTATACATACGTCCGTGCATCTATAACATATATAGAATGTGCACCTATTCCTTTTAAATATATATACTAGACGTGTATAGTATTTTAGTTCTATGGTACATACATGGAGTGTTATAGGAGTAGTACGACATGAAATCCACGTCTTGGCCTGCTTTTCTGTACTTTGGTCCGTAAATATCTTCCGTGTCCTTTCCTGTTGACTATCTACTTACCAATTGCAGCAGCCAAGTTTTGTGACTTTCCCCAGTTCTACTTTCACCACTGAAAATGCCTTCTCTCATGATGATTAGTCGACGTTGACTTGACTTGACTTGGTTAGTCGTCGCGTCATTTTCTTTTACTTATGGTAAAGCTACCACAGAGCTGTGCCTACCTCTCTCTTATACTTTTCTCCTTTTATAGTAAAAAAAGCCACCAGACTATGATCGAAATGCCGAGGCACATCAGTACGATGATATCATATATAGGTAAGTAAGTAGGCAGAGCCACATGGAAGGAAGGAAAGTTATCCGATCATCTGAACTTTCTTTTCCTTAGTGCTATCTCCCAAGTGTAACTTTCTTCCTTCCTTTTTATTTTATTTTCCTTTCTTTCATGAATACCACGAGAAATATTTCTTTTTACGCTACGTGGCTCTCTATATGCAATATACACTTCATTTTTTGTTTACTTTCTATTTATAAATATGGACAAAAATACCCACTGCTAAAATATTCTTCCAAAGCACAAATAAACTAAGCCTTATACTTTATAAATCAACTAGTGCATAGTGTAATTGTGTAAACGTACACGTTGTTACGTGCGCCATGCAATTTTCTGTGATTATTAAGATTGCTTTACCCGGGATGGATGTCTCATTTATTTTTAATAGTAAAGGTAAATACTGTATAGTATAGGGGAATGATATGGTAAATTATGTAGTGGTAATGTGAATATTGCAGTAGGAAATGTGACAACATCGTTGAAGAATTTATAAATGTTTTCATTTGCTGCTGTTGCAATCTTTTCGGTTGGAGAAGAGCAGTAGGGAGTGTGTGCTTGAAAAACAGTTGGGATTCGCATACAGTTTATAAGCATAGAGAGAGAGAGAGAGATTTTATATTGCAATAAAGAAATAGATGTACGTGGAGAACTTATATATAAATAGTGAGAGAATAGCCGTGTGGGGAAAGTATTCAATTGCCGTGAGCTGCACAGTAAGAGAATTGCGTTGTATTATTTCTGAGTGAGTTGAGTGGCTGAATAGATGTTTGTTAATGTTTTGCATCGTGTGAGTGAATAGTGAATGTGTATTTATACGGAGTGGTATGTATATGAGGGATATGTGAGTGTTATTATAATGTCTAACTTTTCTTCTCCTCTCCTCCTCTTCCGGCTTTCCCCACTTTGTCTGGCATTGTGAACAGAATATTTTCAAAGTTCAAATACTAATAGCCCCAAAGTTTCTCAAATGCCACAAGAGAAGTGCACTTCGTTCCTGTACGCAAAGCAATACAACCCAGAGTTATTATTATTATCATTACCACACTTATACAGTTGGGAATGTATTGTCCTTGTCCTGTATGCAAATATTATATTGTATTTCATTCTACATAAATATACCAAGATATACGTAATTACACATACTAATATTAATATAACGTATGCAAACTAAAAAGGATTTTAACAGTAAGCTACACAATTATCGCTGTAATGGAGTTCATATGCAAATAATTTTAAACTATGTACTCTACAAATAATTAAAACCAAGTAGGTACTTAAAATTTATAATAGCCGAAATAAACGTTCTATCTGTTTTGCCCGAGTGTTTAAAATTATTTACTCGATATTCATCAGAGCATGAAGGCAATATTATTTGAAATTGATTGAGTATAATGAGATCGCCCTGGTATAGTAAAGGAAAAAAGTTTAGTGCGAAATGCGAAGCAATTACAATTAGAATGGCAAAAGTCAACAAATTCGCATATGCAGACATTGCTCATTGTCATTAAGAGAAAATTGTAGTCTCGATTCCAGCTCTGTATTGCTACGGTTGTACTGTACAGTGTATAATAATATTGTGAGTGTAATCCTAAAGTAATCACCAGATGACGAGTGCGTAACATAATAGCAGTACATTGTGAAAGCAATGACCCGAATATTTGCCAACACATGTAAACGGAGAGAAATATGAATGCACATACAGATGCCTATAATAATCATTTATCTTTCACAATCACATACAGGAAAACTGAATTGCTTCTCTTGCACAGCACTTCTATTTGCATTGTTGGCATTCTCACTTGGAAATACCATTACCAGGGTGCTACAAGCTATAAACAGAAGTGCAAGCTCAAACTCTCAACAGTACAAATACAATAGACGCGCAGTAAACAGTTTGTAAACAGCAGAAAGCAAAATGGTGAAAGTACTATAATGGGAGAAAGTAATTAAATGATCGACTCGGGGACAATATTCATAATATCTTAATATCTACACACTTTCTTCACATCCTTATAAATATATACAGAATCAACATACATTTTTATATCCACATTAATTTTAACTCACACTCTAAGTTTTGGTAACACATTTTCTAAATATTCCACACACAACTTTCCTTCGGGTCAATTTAGTCCACATTTAGAAAATATCCTGTACATAACATCCTGTACAAATATCCTGCACACTTGCACACTATCGTATACAAAATTTTGAAAGTGTCATGTTTATATATCTTTAACACTTTTTCTGGCAATGTCTCGCAATTTTCTAGACCTTTTTGCAATTCCTTGCAATTTCTTACAACATTTTTTTCAATTCCTTGCAATTTCTTACAACATTTTTTGCAATTCCTAACATTTTCTGCAATTCCATGCAATTTCTTATAACATTTTTTGCAATTTCTTACAACATTTGTTGCAATTCCTTGCAATTTCGTATAACATTTTTTGCAATTCCTAACATTTTCTGCAATTCCTTGCAATTTCTTATAACATTTTTTGCAATTCCTAACATTTTCTGCAATTCCTTGCAATTCCTAACATTTTCTGCAATTCCTTGCAATTTCTCATAACATTTTTTTGCAATTCCTCTCAATTTCTTAGAACATTTTCTTGCAATTTTTCTTGCAATTTTTCTTGTAATTTTCTTGCAATTTGTCTTGTAATTTTTAAAGTGTTTTAGTAGGATATAATTTTCCATTTATTACAAACCCTGAGATAAGATTGTTTGTGGAAGACAATTTGAAGGTGCATTGTCCTTTAGAAGTATAGCGATTACTACTGTTGGTATGTGTAATGTGTACAGGGTGTAACTACGTAATACTTCTGTGCTGGTGCTATAAAAGTAGTAAGTGTGTGTATATGCAGTGTGCATCCTTTTCAGTGGTGTGCGCTTCAGTTGTGAAAAGGTCATCTATAGCGAAATTGGGTGAAAGCATTTGTCGACATAGTGTAAAACTCTACACGCTACACTGAGCATTTCCATAACGATATTTTGTTCACATAAAGGAATCTTATGCTCTTGCTCTGCTCATCTTTCAGCAGACACGACTACTATTACTGCTCTTACACTGTGACTACACAATACACTGGAAATTCGGATTAGAATTCATGCAGCAGTACCTTCAACTTGCTTCTGACTTGTCTTGTTTCCCTTTTCCCCTCTCTCAAACTCCCCAAAGACTTTCTTTTACAGATATTATTTCTATTCATCTTTTCTCTTTATACTAACTTCCCCAGCACACAAAGCTCTCTTTCCATATAAGCTTAACTACACATAGTATAGGTAGTCCAGGTATAGTATTTCTCACTTCACATAGGGTAGAGCTACATTTACACCATGTGCTTCAGCATCGCCTTCACTTTGGCTCAAGTCATCTTTACACTTGGTTACATAATTTTTATGAACCTCTACAGGAGAGGAGGAGTAGGAGCTATTAGTCACAGAAAGAATGTTTCCTCTGTATAGCTTCACCTTTTGTAGCTCGTAGGCGTTTTTGTAATTTATATAACCGTTGTCTTCTTTCCATGAATCCTCATTAACCTTTTAGTGCATTCTTTTAAGACTTTTTACTAGCATCATCATCATTCATACTCCTAATACTACAATCTCCACCTTCTAATATTCTAACAACTTACATAGCTTAGCTACTCGATTGTAAACAGTTACTTTGTACAACATTTTGTCTCTAGTAGTAGTACTCTATATATAAGTTCTGCTAAAATATGCTAATGTACATGCAGCTTTACAAAAATTACCAAGTTTAGGAATATACATAAGCTGACAGACAGGCACAAGCGTTTTACAATTACAACTTACCTACTGTGTAAAAAATACTGCCATTTGCTTCACTAATGTCATAATTTATCATGTATTCATACTTTATATGTAATTGTATGAATTTAACAAGCGAGAATACAAGCAATTGTCAGTGACGTAGATTTTAGAACAGTATTGACAAGTAAATTATTATTACAGTGATAATCAATTGTTTTCCTAAGGAATTATTATACAGATTGGTAACTGAAATTACTTACTTGACCAATAATTAATTTAATATCGCTTCATTATTAGTTACTTGCTATTATTGGTTAGATTCATCCAAAGTCAAATTCTCAGTACTTAATAATATCCACTGCATATGATTTTACGTAAAGATGCATATATATTCATTGTATAAAAGATATATGGGGCTAGATTGAGAGTATTAGATTTGATTTTTCTAAGAAAGCATTTTAAGAATTACAATATGGTAACAGATAATTTATATAATATGTTATAATTCCATAGCATGATGTTTGTCAAGCAAATCCCTTATATATCCCCACCTACTCATAAAATATCTGTGTACTATACCGTATATGAAGAAAGCTTGTTGAAGATTAAATACTCTTACTTACACAAAAGTTGTCAAGTCATGTCAGCAGATAGAGATATGAAATATCTCTATTTCCTCTTTTAATATTATTCGTATGAAATTCGGCTGGAGTATCTTGTCATGCTCACATGCTCACCTTGTGTGCATCGGATTCGAATTACATTTTAGTTCAAAGGCATTCCAGTTTAAATAAATCTACGCTCTCCTGTTATGTGTACAAGTTATATTGGTGAAAAATTGTAGTGGTAACATGCATTCGAGAATAGATTTCAATTTTCAGCCGTGAGCTTTTCCTTTATGGTCGATTTGGTTGCAATGTGTAATGGCACAGTGAAGGATTATTATTTTGAAATGTTCAGAGCGTCCATGTACGTTGCTATCTACATAGCAGTATGCACATACATAATATTTTTTACTACTACGTTGGAAAAGTGTGTATGTGTTTGTGTGTGTGTGTGGTTGTCTGGAAACCTGAGGAGAATCCGAATTTATATTCAAAGGATATGTACGTATACTTATTTATCTGTATTTGTGTAGATTTGAAATATTATGTGACGTGGCTTGTCAGACGGAAGGAAAAGGAAAAAAATAGGAAAAGGCTTGAGATGTGATCTTAGATGATGTTATGACGTCTGTGTGGATGAAAGTGTGTGGAAGCTCTTGCCAAAATATATTGCTCATGTCGCATATTTTTCCTGAGCTCTGATTTTGATTCATCTACTCCATTCATTTCGCAAATATTCCTATCACTCTCCTTCCATCTGTATACTTCTCAGCTGCTACTCAACCTCAACAACACCTATTTCCCACCACTTTAGGATACCTTAAATTCTTTAATAAACCCAAACATCATTCCAATAGTATACCTTATAAACGCATATATTTTATGTGTAGTAGTAGTATATAAGGCTTAAAGTTTTGTAAGTAGCTAAAGTAAAGTACACTACAGTATACACATGCACAACCATTAAATATCAAACAAATCTTTCACACAAAGGCGAAAGTATTATTTCTTGGTAAAAGGATGGAATTTGTACACATGCACATCTTATTCAAAGTATTTCTCCGATTTGTAAGCATTGCAACTTATAGAATTCTTTGAATACAACTTAAGACATAATTTATACACGTGTTCGTGCTTTGTGCAAGTTTTCCAGTTCTGTTTCTATCTCCGAGCTTTAAGCTGTGCTAAAGCCACTCAGTCAGTTCCAAAACATAACGGTTTCGTAAGCATTCAAAATATGAAACATCCTGAATCCACTTTCAAGGGATGCGACTTAATACGACGGATTTAATTTGTATTTCCTTCGATGTAAGGGGTAAAGCAATACATTTTCGGATGCATATGTGGTGTAGAAATAATATAAGGTGCTATATGTACAAGACACACTATAAATGATTATAAGAGAACCTTGCATCGAACAGTGTTTTCTGTATTACTACTATATTAGTAAATAAAAATTTATTGTTCAAGAAATATCGATTTCCACAATGAACACTTTGAAGGTATAGATTTATACATGGTGAACCTGTTTAATAGTTGCTCTAAAACGTTAGTTGTATAGCTTGGATATAAAAATAAAAGAATATGAATAGTATGCTAAATTTGTTAAGTATGTAAAAGGGAAATGAACTTGCTGCATCGATAAATGCAATAATGCTGTTGATAATACATTGACAACAGAGGCATAATTAACACAGTATGTGCGAGTTTTCCTTTTCGTGTGTATCTTAAACATCCTGCTGTGCCCTGATGCTTTTCTCCGTGAACGTACACGATACGAACCACAATACTCAGAATCAGTAGATGAAAACCATGCACAGCTAGGTTAACAAGACACAATGGAATATATACAAAAGTTAAAGATAACTTTGTTTATATTGAAATTGCAGTCGCTTCTTTGTTTAAATGCAGTCTAATTCCATTGCATTATTACGCAAAAACTTGCAAGAATGCAAGTAGTTAAAAACTGGTCATACGTGTTGTATTCTTAAGTAAGGCCAAATGCTTTCATACAGGAATATGCAAAATATCATTCAAAGTAATTAAAAGAAATTAAATTCACAATAGTACTAACACCAGTAATCAGTTCAAGATAACTATGAATATAATGCATCCCAGGAAGCAACTTGAATTCATTTCATTTTGTAACCCACAAGTCAAAAATTAGAGATTGGTAAAGAAATACTATAAAAAAATCATTTACCATTACAACTTAATTGTTTTCACTACATGATGTTTAATTTCACTTTGCAGTCTCTGAAAAATAAAACTCCTTTTTTGATAAATACTATTATTATGTTCAAAGCAGATTTATTGTCATTCTGCTGATGTGATAAGCAAATCACACCTATGAAGCTGAACTTGAACTCAAACGTGTGTAGTGCAATACCTCAACTGACAGATAATTACTCGATCTACAGGTTGCAATAATAAAAAGCACACTTATTGTATTCAGTTTGAATCTGAACGTTATTTTCCCAATAAAACCTCTCTCAACGACAAAAGGGAGTTAAATGAGGGTGGAATCTGAAATTTTGAGGCAAAAAGATAGATTATGAAAGTATCTTGCTTGAGTAACAAATATTACATAGGGATCTATGTCATATTTATTTACTATCACAGAAGGAACTCACCACAATAATTACTCAAAAAATATTATCTGATGAGGTGATTTCACCTTCAGTTGTAGTAACTTTAAAAGATGTCTCAACTATCGGTGATAAAATTCTGATGTTTTAGTCTCAAACCCATTTTTATCGTAAAAACGACAGTATTTTGCCATTTTGTCTCCAAAAGCCCAAAATATTTTTTTTACATTCTGATTTTGGCCTGCAATGCCTAAAGGCTGTAAAAGTGCTAAATACAAATCATTTTGTTTCATAAATGTCCGAACCTGGGTAGGTGTATAGTTTGTTTCAACCTTTCGTCTTATAAATCATGCTCTGTGAGACCGGAAATAAATTTAGGTAGATTTTCAACATTACGCCACACTTTCTTAGTTGACCGTTATGTCGGCCTAGGTGTTTATAGTATGAAAATATAATAAAAGAAAATTCTCTCTCTTTATAATTTAATGCAATTTCCTTATATCATTATTGTATACAAGGATCATCAAAACCACGTTTGATCTGAAGAGATTCCCTTTGACAAGGTTTACTATGTACGTATATACTTTATACTGGTATACTGTTACCCTTTCATTTATATTTCTAGGTAATATTTTCCTTATCTCGGAATAAATTACTTATACTCGAAAACACCGTCACCGTTGTACGCAATCACAAGAGAAACTAATAGATTTCATTTACATTTTTTCTCCGTTTAGCAGAGAAAGATCAAAGAAATTTACTTGGGGAAAGAAAAGTAATTGCGACACCAAAGACGACCAACCATAAGACGGAGGAAACTAATATTCCTTACAATTACCTACTTTAGAAATTGTCACTAAACTGAACTCTTGTACAAAGTCACACACAGAAAGGCATTCGCTGTCACTGCTCCCCTATTTTAAAATTCATTACGAGTCTCATATTCGACTTTACACGAGAGTGAATAAAACTCATGTGAAAGTAAATTCAAAGAGAAAGAGAAAGAGAGGGGAATCATATCCAAGTATCCAACCGGAGTATTTTTACTGCTAGTACAAGTCTCTTCCACCAACAATGAGGCAAAAAAGGAGGCTTAGAAAGGAATAGTAAAGTTTGCTGCTTTCAATAAAAATTTCTTGTCGGCAAAATTCAAAAGACACGTGGCGGCCTTGGCTAATAACAAGAACTTCGGTCGAATCTTCAAGTCGCATCTCATTCGCATCGTAGTTGTTCTCCCAGGGCTGAACCTTTACAACGGTTTACTTTATGCCAGTACGTCTATGCGAAAAGAAAATTAAAGGCTGACTTTTTCGGTCGACTGAAACACAGTTTTCTTTCATGAACTGAACTATCGACAAAAGAAACTTCTAAAAGAGAAAATAAATGAATCCTAAATAGAAAGTCAAGTGAAAGTCTCAAATGAAGATGAATATTAACCTCCGCTCTATCAAATTCAACCCCAGAATTAAAAACACTTGATACACAAAGTATCTTAAGAATATAATATATTACTTTCTTGTATAGTAATATACCTCTTATATAAAGACAGACAGACACATCCCTATATAAAACCTAAATGCAAGTATACCTACATTACTATAATAATATTCCATTCTTTTGTACTCCATTATAATATAGTATTAATAAAGCTTCTTCATTCATCACCAACACAGTAATTACTCTGTAAGGAAAACTTGCAAAAATTTCTTCCATTAATAAACAAGAAGATACTACAGATATATAACACAAATTGCCTAAAAAATTATATTACATCATATACCATATTAACTGTACAAGTATCTACCTATAATAGATAGGCACTATAATATTTAAAATGCATAACAATTTTTAATTGACTATAAGCATGAAAAGAGTAGGTGTATATAATAAGTAGAAGAAAGAGAGACACAATACACAACAATGCCAAAAGAAAGACGCTTGTGGTTTCATCTTACAAAATTTATAGTCTGACAGCAAAAGTATTCGGTTCTTATGATCCTACACTCTCCGAGACTATTTTTACCGTTTAGAAAATATTTCTGGAGGAGAAAGCTATAGCTCTTTTGTTATTAATACGGATTGAATAGAGTGTGGGTGTCACCCTCTCAAAGAATACGAAACCTTGGAAAACTTGCCAAGAAAACGGCCGGAGAGATAATGAATGAAGTTGGAAAAGGGTGACGATCACCAAGACAAGGATTCCATGGCAAGTGAACATGCCGTGATTAATTTTGACGCTAATAAGTGATGCATAATTACAGCACGACATCAACACACTATACAGAGAGAGAGAGAGACAAGAAATATTTGCTATAATTATTAAGCCAAATTATATACGTACAATGGAAATACGAGTTTAGTAGAATTTCGTTTGACGAACGACTTTTGCCTATAATATGCTCTGGTTTTGCCTTGGCTTGTGAAAAGTCTGCAGTGTATAATATATTTAATTTAGAGTACACAAGCGTCATTGTTCTTAGTTTTTGCTCTGAAGACGTCTTTGGTAGGTTGCGGCCATGAACTTTCATTAAGAAGGAGAAAACACGAAAACAACATCAAGGATCATGGTCAACCAAGTCCAACAGTGAGTAAAAGTCATCGCTAAACAAAAACAACAACCTAATTCCAACTGCCAGCATCAAGTATCACATAAGAGAAGTCTTTTCTACAACTTATAATGTAGGTATACTATTTGCCAGTTTTGTATAGCGTAGTGTAGTAGTAGACATAGAAATGGGGAATTATGTCTAGCTTGGGGAATAGCCACAGTAGTGACAATAAATATAATCAGTTCAAGTCTAGAACCAAGTGTGCTACGTGAAGGTACATACAAATGTGTTTTTTGGGAATAAAGTGGTGGAGGAAGTAATAATTAGAATTACTTACGTGAACGGCCAACAGAAGAAGTAAATTAGAGATGAGCAGAGCAAAGCCAATATGAAGATGTACAGGAAGTGCAGATGTTGGATAAGTCTTTCGAACGCATTTTGCAGCTCCCAGAACTGTCAGCACTTGAGCCACTGCAGCAACCACACCTCCCACAGCCTGAAATTAAAAAGTTCAGTGTTTTTACTAACTAAATAAAATTATAATATGCTTTCCAGCAGAAACTTTAGCTAAACTTTGTATTTGCAGCTATTTTACATGGTTTACGTCATTTTAAGAGTTTCTTAAGACCAAAATGCAAATACAGAGAAGTGTATGTAAGAAACTTCGTCATTCGTGCAAATGGCATGTGTCTATCTGGAATTAAACACATGTCACATTGCGGTTTCAAAGTTTCGAAGCAGGTAAAAAAATCCACTGATTACAAGAATACAACTATTAGTAAGGTGTAAAAATAATTACTATAGCGGTATAACTTCAGATGAAGCAGGTATATACGTGTAAGAGATATGATTATGGTATTATGCAGGGATTATGCATACATATATTGTGTTTAAACAGCGGTAAATATTTTCTACAGTTCAATCAAACAAATTTATTATAAGACATTTATCGTTCTTTACTAGAACTTTAAATGTTTCTTTAAAGGAATAGCACCTACTTAAAAACGTTGCTTTCCGTATATGATGCAATTAAATACAAGAATTGACGAATGGTTACCTATTTAGAAATAATTTAAACAAAGTTGGTTCACATGTAGATTTTTTCCTTGGCTTCATTTATGTGAAATTCTTATTTAAAACAAAAAAATGCTTTTTAATTATGTATTCTAACTTGCGTTACATAATTTTAACCATTTTGGTTGTGCTTTACTCAAATAACTAACTATATAGTCTTCTTATAAATATATGACGCAACATCACAGTTCGTTGCTTGACAAAAATCTCTGGCTGAAGATTCTAGGAGTAGGGCATACGTATGTATATACAATGTTTACAATAATACTACAGCTTCTTGTTGAGATTAGAACTATTGTTCTAGTATTTAGTTGAATAGGTAGTATAATATATCTGTGTAATGACAAAATAATACTAATATGTATTAAGCATTCACCTCCTTGACATAAAGTGGAAGTTCTGGTTGGAAGACTTATAGCAGTTGTAAATTAAATGCTTAACGAAATCCGTTGTGTCTGAAAGGGACTTTCTACTTTCTGGGAAAACATAGAAATTCAATTAGAGAATGTCTAATTTTCAATTGGTAATTTCTTTTGTTCGTTGCTGCTGTCGGAGCGGAATGGTTGTAATAATTATATACAGCACGAAGGAGATTAGCAGCGTAGACCTATCTGCTATTTACAATTACTCCGCGACATGGGCCCCGTCAACTGCTACCTCTGTTGTCTAATCCTTTTGTAATAGACTTAATAAGATTACCATGCTCTGTCATTGTTTGCCGTTGAGATTTCATTGTCGACTCATTTCATGTCTTCCGTCTCTTCTTTTTGTGTACCCAATGCTTTATAACTCTAAGCCCAATACACACACTCATCATGACTAACTATCGATCTCCCAAGCTTCATTTCAATTTCAATGTACCTAATTTCAGTCTCTCTCCATCTTATATTAATCTACCCTATAACTAAAAACTAAACAGTAGTTTTCTGTCCTCTACTAAGGTATCTTGCGTGCGATAAGTAATTTTATCTGTATTACCTACACTCTACTACAGTCTACACCTTCCTATAAATTACAATAATTACTTTACCTAAACTAATTAACAAACTAATTAATTTGTGGTTATCAATGAATTACTATTTTGTGCGTATGCACAAGCTGAATAGATTATCGATATAATTTATATACTACGTTTTCACCATTTCACCTACTACATAATATGTACAAAAAACATCACTTGCATATTTGTATGATCCAATGAGGATAAGTTTTTTAAGATGAGCAAAGCTTTACTGTATCTGCACATAATATGATGATGGATTATTGTTGAAATAAGTTACAATTGAGTTACAGGATTGCAAGTAATAAATTAAATTACAATAAAATTAGCACAGAATTCATAGGGACAAAAATACACAGACAATTTACTACTTTTTGAATTCACAGTGCATTTTATGCGTTTGTAATTGCAATTTAAATTGCTTTAGTGGATAAGGGAATTGCATAGTCATAGTATGCAATAACACAATACATGTAAATAATTTATACATTGGTCAATCTTATTCTTTTCTTGTGTAATGTATTTTAAAAGACGACAGGAGAAGTTGCTCAGGAAAATGTTAACTTTAACTCAAACCACAATTTGTACTGTATAGCTGTGTGAGTTGCCTTGTTCTCTTAACGTATGTACACAGTACATACCTATGTAATAAATGTTCCCTTTAATACCTATAGATTATTTTTACATATTTATATTCTAGTACATACAATACCTATACCACATATACATACATTGCTGTCTAAAATAAATACTTTATTACATGACTGTGTATGTGTAGGTATAAACGAAACGTGTGTGAAGGAAGACTTGCGGTAACTTTTGAGAAATTTACTGTGAAAGTATTAAAGAGCCACACCAACAAAATTCAAAGCGTTTCTTGAAGTCATCCTCCTACAATAATAGTTACACTACAATAATGTCTATTCTATACTAAAGGTGTGTTTCTTTCTGTGGAAGTATATTTGTCTTTGTAGCCCACATACCCAGACAACGAGAGTTGACAGGAGGAGAGAGAGAGAGCGAACACATTTTACACCATGGAGGAGAGAGGACACGAGGACGACGACGGCCACGAGTCGAGTCATTGGAAGTGGGCGAGTGGGACACTTTGTGTCTTTTCATCTCCAAGTCAGAGGAGGCAGTCAGACCGGAATACATAAATATAAAACAGAAGAGCGAACAGGGAGAAGAAGAACAAGAAGAGAAAGTCCTCAGAGAAACTCTTCTGATATCATTTTCTCATCAACGCAGGCACAAGCACCAAGACTTGACTTTCCCTTTCCTTTTTCCTTCATGCTTTCTCCTAGTACACTTTCCCTATACTCCTTGTCTCTCTCTCTCTGACTTCTACAGGAAAAGCCCATGAGGTCTTCTTCTTCTTCTTCTACTTCTGCTCCAGTACAGTCTTTACTTTTCTTTACCTCACTTGAGTTAACTCTACTCGACTTTTGAATTTAACTTTAGAGCCGCTTTCTCTATACAACCCGACAAAAGTACAGCGCTACTAATACAGACAGGAAGCAGCAGTTCTCTCTAAAGGGACTACTATACAATACGACTAAGTATTTGGGAAACACATCCCTAGCAGCACTAAACACGTACAGAACTATGGTTATACGACTTGGACATAGAATGGGACACCTGCGATAAGTATTTCTCACTACATGAATATCTTTAACACTTACACCCTGGTACAACTACAACAAACTTTTTTGTACATGTACAGATATAGTAGAACACCTAGAGTTATACTCATTCACATTGGACGAATTTTTTTCAAAGGAATTTTATTCACTTTATTTTATTAGGTACACGATGTATGCAGAATCTAGATGTACACGTTAACTTTCACTTTTACTAGCGGGTTGTAACAATTTGACATTATTATTTGTCTTAACATGTGTATATTATGTGTATATGGAGGTATGAGTATTTCCCAATTCGGAAGTTTTTCTGTACACCTTGTCTTGTTTGTCTTTGTAATAATGTAGTGGTAGATAGTGTGTGTGTGAGAGTAATAAAAGCATAACCTTGATTTTTACCCTGGAGATTGAGATAGTTGGTGCATGGTGAGATGTAATCTAATCCGAAAGAGAAATACACAAATGATTTGAAATTTGAACGTGGTATTGCATGTTAACGGAGGAGTTTTTTTCTTTTTTAAGGTAATATCGTTCAATGTAGAAAGAATGGTAATGATTGAAGCTTTACTTTTGCACAAAGACGAAAGTAATTGAAGTAATTCGAAGGATTTTCCGCTTAAAATTCCGCATGCATTTCAATTAAACTTTTCTCTACCGCCAGACATGAAATTCCATTGGGTTTGTTACGAGCAGACAAGACAGCTCATGTCAAAGACTACCAAAAGCAGTCAGTGCACGTAAAAACCAGCCTGGCATAACTTTGTACTTTTTCCCGAGTAGATTTTACGTTGTTAAACTTTCTACTCAGTTACTTTTCTTCAGCTACGTTGCGTTACACTTTACATTGTTATATACTTATGTGTGAGTGATATCATGTCAAGTTCTCTTCCTGTAACAAATTCTCATACCTCATAGCTTCATATGATCAGAATTATTATAATATGTATATATACTTTCATACAAAATAGTAGTACAAGGTATATAGGTAGAAATTTATTTTATATAGAATTATATAAAGGTATATGGTGTTATACATTTTGATATTGATGTGCATTGCTAATACATATAAAGTGTATGTGTGTATTTATAGTGTGGTGTAGTTTATTATGTTTGTTTTATTGATTCAAATCTCGGAGACATGTCAAAGGGCTGAGTACGAGACAAGGCTTGACGACAACGACTCTAAGAAGAAGAAGACAGAGGCCGAGGCAGGGAAAGTAAACTATGGCAGAATAGTTTCGCTTTCACTTGCTTTGACTAACTTGCGGGTTTGCGTATTTACTAACTGAATACTGTGAACTATTCAGATTTTATTTTACAACATTTTTTTATTCGCAACTTTTTCTGCATTCTCATCGTATTCGACTATCATTTTTCGTCGTTTGAGCTTCAGCTAGTATTCATTCACCTATATATCTCTTCTGCTTTATTTATTGCCCTCGAGTTACACAAACTCGTCGTAAACTAAACTCTCAAAAACTCTCCTGTTCTGTTACTCATCTCATCTCCCGGGTTTGTTCTCCTTTTTGCTACTTTACTGATGGTTTACTCACTCGTGAAGGAATTTCCCCTACACGTCCTATTTCATTTGTATACTATTTATTTATCCTACTCACACAGCAGATACCATTCAATAACTTTTGTACACATACTACATTTACTTATACTTCCCCTGCTAATAATAAGGAAATACTGGATTTTCATGCTCCAGGGATTTCATGCGCCAAAATCCTAAACTTGTCCTGCTAAATGCAGAATGCGATAAAAGATTAGTATTTATATCCGGGGTAGTAAAACATAAGCACATTAGTACAAAAATGTTTTTAAACATTTTATGCTTAGACGAATGCAGTGATTAGTTTGTGGAGAAACTAATAACGATTTTTACACTAGTACTTCACAAGATATATCAATAGTAGTAATAGTGGCAAAGCAGGACTACCTACTTGTTAACGAGAGGTTGTTATTGTAAATGATTAAAATTCATTTATTGATTTAAATGCTATTACAAATTAGCAGCATAACACTTGTTTGAAATAATGTTAATACCAAACATTCAGTGCAAAACGCGATTTGTTGTACTCATTGATTAATGATTACTTTGATTACCAAATAGAGAGAGAAAAATACGCCGAAGAAGAAGACCTGTCAAATTTGCAGTAATTTAAAAAATCTGATTTAGTTAATACAATTATAGTCACTTAAATACAACAAAGGTAAAATTCTAATGCAGAATGCAGCACAGTAACAGGTTTTCCAGACTTAATTACCATAATTACATACATATTTCATGAAATATGCACAATTTCAAACTTGCTACAGAAAATTGTAGTAATAATTTCCGTACTGCTGTTATCATGCTAGTCACTTCTATTTTGAAAGCTTTACGTAGAACTTTCCATTTGAAACTTTTTGCTGACAAGAGTTGAAAAATGTAGTTATCGAATTTTTTCATGTGCCTGAGGCATTTAGTAAACCTCTTGTTTTATTAACATCGTTCCACGCTCTTTTAGTAGGCCTACTTGATATCATAATATTTTATAACTTAACCTAATAAGCTACTAAAAATAATTTTTAGCTGAACAATTTTGCATTAGGATTCTGTAATCTACCATATTATGCGCGTTGCAACTAAATTAGTAATAACATCGAAACCAGTAACTCCATACAAAACAAGAACAAAGTGAAAATGCTCACTCAGCCATTTATGCAGTGAAAGAAAATGTTTTTAAAAATAATATACATAAAATTTTCAAGTACATCACACGCATTTGCATTACGGTCATATTGAAAAGAATTTACGTTACGTTTTTTGCACGATTGACGAATGATTGAGAAAAATCAAATGGTAATATAAATATAAAGGTAGTATAGTAGTAATGGTAATGGTAGTATGTGCGTATAGCGGAATGAATGTAATAAGAAAAAGGAAATGTTTACTTGTATGATTCTGCCTGCGACTTCCTCCTTATGGTAGTCATTATATTTATTGTCACCAAAGTACACGTACATGACGCTATCGATCCTTCCTCTGGAAATAACATCGGCCAGCCCACTTTGTGCAATTATAGCTTGAGGGCTTTCGGTGGAAGGGTGATGTGATAAAGATGAGGATGCCGACAAGCCATCACTGCTGCTCTTGTCTTTATGTCCATTAGCTCTAATTCGATTTCGACTTCCTCGTTCTTCGTCGTTGATACGCTTTCTAATCGGGGTCCGTCGTGAATTCTCTTCTTCGGGATAATTGGAGTTGGCATTCCTCTGTGGATTTTCTCCACTTCCCGCACTCAGCAGCGTTTCGTACTCGGGTTCTCCGTAGTATTCTCCTGTAGCGTTATTATTAGTATCATCTGGGTAGACACCACCGGAAGAAAGCCACTCAGGGTATAACATTTGATTCCTCGATATTTTATTCATATTATTATGAAATATGGACGAAGAAGAGGATGAAGAAGAAGAAGACTGTGTGGATGTCGATGACGTTTTTGGATGATTCCATTTCGGTCGGTAATTTTTACCCGGATAGAAATCAACGGTTGTCACTGGGGTGCCTACAGGTTCAACAGCCTTCATCATAACTCTTCCCTTATAAGATTCATCAGCTGGATCTTCAGAAGTGTCAGATGACAATTTATTGGATGATGCAGAAGTTGTCAATTGAAACGGAGTCGGGGATGTGGCTGCGGATGGCTCATCTGAAGAAGGAGACGGAGACGTAATTGCAGAAGACGTGGATAATGACGTTTCACTACTACGAAGCAGATCTTGCAAATCGAGTTTTCCTATCGACTGGGAAAATGACGAGGAAGAGACATTTGATGCAAGCGGTTCGATTCTTAAAAGAGATTCATGTTCTTGCGTCAAGTTCAGTTTCCCGTGTCTCGTGCTCGACCACAGTTTCCGAAGCAAATTAATATTCGATGGCTTTTCAATCGCCGTCGCAAAAGCTGTCATTGACACTGACGTTGGAATGGAATTCAATGGTGAGGTCGTAGGCTCTGAAAGAGTTTCTCCTCCCAAACTCGGAGAAACAAAGACGGGTGGCAAATATCGGGACGACACGGTTGTGACAGAAGGGACTATTGTTGAAGTGACGCTGTGGATTTCTCCAGAACTCTCTAATTCGGGTAATTGGCCATTAGAAGGATGAAGAGGAGGGAATGATGATGATGAAGTTGCTACTGAAGGATTAATTCCATCGTTGTCGTTCACATTAACCTCCGCTTCAGACAAATCAGCGGATTCATCTTTTATCACCACTTTTGATATCATTTCCAAACGAGAGACGGGAGACGCTGTTCTTCCTTCATGTGAAAGCTCATTTGTACCACCTGCAATATAAAACAAGTCATTCTATTTTATTCCCGGCTATTTCTGACGTCTTTCTTTTACCAGAGTGTCACAGGGAACATCTTCCTCTTTGACATTCAATTGCTTTATTACTTTACGTAGAATTTTTTTCTTTCCTTAACAATGTTACGTTCATCCAATAACCATCTGAGGTTCTGTTTACAGCTTACAGTGCGCATTATCGTGAACGAATAAGAGATTCTGTCGTAATGGCACAATGAGATCAAGTTGAAAATTGTGTACAACCTTTGAATGCAAAAACAGCTCTTTAAAAGAAAAAGACTGATTCAAGAAAGTCCAAGTCAAGAGAAAAAGCTCCCTAATTTCGTGCAATTTGCTACTTACAGCAATTTATTCAACAAAGACTTATCTTCTACATATAAAATAGAAAACGAACAACATTACACATCTGTATACATTTAGTATATCTGTACATGTACATACATACAAATGTACAATATGCATGTATCATTTCCTTAGAACAGAATATACATATAGGTATTTCTCGCTTAGAGATGGAATTACATGTAAGTAGTAATGTCAGTCTATGTGAGTCATAAAAGTGGTCTGCATTCTTGTTAGCTAATCCAGTGAGACTACACACATTCTAGTGATGTAATGTCCTGTAATCGGATCGTAATGACAGTGCTACATCAGCATGAATAAAAAATATGAGAAGTGAATGGAGAGAAAGCTCTGAAAGAATACGACTCACAGAATTAGGAAAGTGAAATTGGATCAAGTCTTTTTTCTACTATGCCTGCGCTTTCAAGCAATGCAATACAAAATGTACCTCTTTTAACTCTCTCTATGCAATATGTAATGCTATAACGACTACTTTACACACACATATACATCTTCTAAGTACTACGAGCATTATACCGTACCTACCACCACTCTCTCACAGTTTATTACATTTATTATAAAGGGAGAAGCTTAGGACGCTCTGTGCCTTTTCTGAACTGATGCTGTCTTCAAGAAAAGAACACGTAATACAATCCTACACAATACCGAGCACATATAGTACTTGAGAATAATAGAACAGCAGACGGACGAAAAGAAGGATGACAGGAGTCTCTGAGCTTAACTCAAAAAGTCAAACGAGGAGGTGAAAAGTCAAAGCGAAATGTGCACGGTGAGATTTCAAATGTAAAGAAAGGTACAGGTAAGTATAAGCGTATAACATTAGAAAAGCATTAGTATTAGTACTAGTACACATACTGTACTTACATATATCATATTGATATATACTTATATAGGTACCTGTATATGTATATAGGTAGGTAAATGCATTAAGGTATTATGTAGAATAATATATTTGTATATACTTATATACATATTCAAGATATATATGTATTTCTTGTTGTATGTACTCTGTACCGTTATTGCGTTTCAGACTTGACTTTAGTTAGACTTGAGACTTAGACACATGTTAATTCTTTAATCTTTAATAGGATAGTAGAAAAGCCACTGGAGTTGAAAGTTGGAATACAAATGAGACTTTTATTCGTAGGTATATTATATGAGGTGCCTTTCTCTGTGTGCTTTCAAACTTTACGTCTTTTTACCTTGACGAAGAAGACTGTGCTGCCTATACTCTTCTTGGTATTGTCTCTGTTGGTAAGTAAGTTCCATTTGGTGGTAATGTAAGTATCTTACAATTTTCCTTTTAGTTTATTCTATATATATGAGGCTGCATTAAGTTTACTCGTCATCATTCAGTTCTTCAGTAGTGTACTTTTTACAAAGATATATATGTGTGTGTGTTTCCGTCTGTCTGATGTTGTGCACCTATATTGATGTGCATTATGCAACAGAAAATGAAATGAAATGCCTAGGCTGTACTACACCAGTACTATATAGGTACAGAATAACTTTGGCACACTAAAACATTTTCATCAAAATAACTGGGGCAGACTGCATTGTTGTATTATACAAAGTCACACGTTAGGGAAGGAAAAGTACCTAGTAAATATGTATTTGTTTTGTAACTGTATATACTTATATAGGAATGTGTAGCACGTGGAATTCATATTGTACTCAAATAAGCAGGGACTAGTATATACATTATGTAATGTAATATCACGTGGTAATAGAATATACAACGTTTCAGTATGTATTTGTATTAGTTTGATGTGTTCATTCTTTATCTGTGTGAACCATTTTACTTATTGTTAGTAAATAGAACTATGTGGAAAAGACCAGAGAAAGGCAAAGTAGTAATTTTATTATTAAGGTTGTGTGAGCAGCTGTAAGAAACATTAAATTAAAGTATATGTTACAGATTCCAGCATTGTAAATACGTTCCAGACAGAAGAACTCTGGAGGCAATTGTACTTAGAGAATGAGCAGATCGAAGCAAAGTTGTGTAAGTAGTAAAGTAATTTTATATTTTATTGCATCTAGACTTACTACGAAAATACTTTCTATATTTACTGCATTGGTTATTATATAGGTAGTATAATATACTTATACGTATGTAGTACCTATGTAACAATGTACATTATTATTGTTAAGGTATAGAAATAGAGAGAGAGAGAACAGGGGAAATACGAGGCCAGGACCAGTGAGATCAATTCTGATGTTACGTCATGTAATGCTAATGGGCTACGAAGGATTAATGTCAGTCGTAAAAGATTTAGTCGCTTAAATTTTAATGTTCATTGTTTACTTGAGCTGAATTGACACGAGTGTTGCATATATATTAGTCAGCAGTTCATTTCACAGTGTTTAATTCTACGACAAGTTAATTCTCAAAACAAAGGCTGTACTCATGTAAGGCAACTCAGATAATAATAATAATTCCGTGCATGCACAACCAACAAAACGGAACAATTGTTGTCGTTGTTTCGAATCAAAACTATACTGGAGCGAGTAGTAGTAGTAGTCGTAACAAATAAAATTAGAAGAATTACTAATAATAAAATAAGTAATACCCCGTGGCAATCAGACTTTCTACGAACTCCTTGAGGAATTCACATTATAATATTTATAAACTAATCCTACTTCCTGATTATATAAAGCTGACCTGATTAGCCATAAGATTTGGAACAAAATTCGGCAGTAGCACACGATTAAATTCTGGGTAAGGGGGTTTTGGTTTTATTCCTGTTGTATAGAAATCTTTCTACTTATATATGGCAGAGGACTTGAAGAAATCTTAGAAGTTTAAGCCTTAATTAATATTTCTCCACGTAATTTAATATTGTCGTGGTCTCGGGAGGCAGTTGTCGCCGTCTTTGCTTTCATCTCATGTCGACAGCAGTAAAATAAAATGTTGCACGCATCTTTGTGGTCCACAGAGAAAACCATTCAGCTCTCTGCGTTCGAAATAATCGCATGTGTCTTTGATAGTCTCAAGTGGAATGCAAGACAAAAGCTGTGTAAGTTCTTTCCTCCAACTTTTCTCTCTCTCTCTCTGAACCGTACTAATATTCCATTATAGACTGTACTGGCTTAAATTCGTACCTATACGTGCATACACAGCTTGCACGACCATTTTAGAATGTATGAGTGAAAAGCTTACGGTTTATAATGAATGCTTAGACATTCTGTCACGAAAACGCTTGCACTACGAAACTCACCGAAGCGACAATAAACCAAAACGTATTGTACTGCTACGCACGGCACAAAATACAAAGAACTTAACGCGACATAGACTTTTCATTAAAAAGCAACCAAAGCAAATTCCTACATTACCAACCCTCCATATGGTACTACTAGTATATAAGACCGCAAAACCTCCAGAAATGACTCAGAGTAAATCTTCCCCCGAATTTCTAAATAAAACTCCTGGCCATACAATACATATCAATGAAATGCACGCTCTTTCAATCAAAATTCATACACAGGAGAAAAAGAAAACAATTACAAACTGTAAAAAAATTCATTATTGACATAGAAAGACAGAATGGGAAAAATACGGGGCAATGACACTACAAAGACATCAATAAACCAACTACGAAGAAGAAAATTGAAAGTATAAACACACTACACCTTACATAAGTCTTCCTGTATATTCTTCACGTATATAAAATGCAAAGTTCCACATTATATTCAATATAATGGTTCGTGCACAGACAATGGGCTAGTAGTACATTCATACAAAGATGGTATATGTAAAAGCAAAGCAATGAATGGATTCGTTTCTTATCCCTGTGATTTTGCTTTGCTGCTTATTTCTTTAGTCGTCTCACAGTCAGCAGAGTTGTGCCAAAAGAAGCCAAGGAATCAATCGTGCGTTTGTTCCATTGAGACTTATTGTTACTGCTGTCTTAAACTCTTCCCTCTACTATAAACACATACATCCCCATACTACTATGCTATAAAATAAAACGCAGCAGTAAAAAATACTTGACTCACTCTTTCTATATATACAGATAGTATACATATAATAATATATACCTATATCTTTACTGTAGCCTTTTAGGTTTATAGTTTCAATGTGGTAAGTCATGTGTACATATCTGTGTATAAGAAAGCAATATGACAATGACAACGTGTGTGGTTGGAGAAAGTCAGAGTAAAAGTCCATTCGTAGGACATTATACACAGGGAGAAAGTCAATAGTTGAAAAGAATATCATATATAGCAAATATAAAGATTGTTATATACCTACTATATAAATTATATCAAGTAAGGGTCTTATATACACAGATGTATATACATATAGCAATAGAAATAGAAGAAGAAGAAGAAAGGTAAAGCGCTTTGACTGGTTGACTCCATTCATTTTGTGTTGAGTTCAGTAGTCAGCATTTCCATTTCGAGTTAACTGTGTAACTCTTTGTCGCTGAGTCTCACACACACACATTATACTACTTGGGTGGAGTATATCGTGTACCACTATAGTGTATCGATAATAGACATGGACGAAATAATGACACTATATACGGGTTCCTGGATTCTCCCGACCCGAATAAACTAAATTCTCCAAGACGCTAAGAATAAAGAATAAATGCATTGTAGCTATGTGTGTTGAGAGTATTGCTCTCTGGTACATTGAGGAGAAATGTCTCTTTTTACACTTTAATGCTTTATATTTGTAGTTTAGCAAAATATATAGGAAGTGAAGAAATATGTATGTATATTCTGTGCAGTTGGAGAACAAAGGAAACGAAAGGGATACACGCGTATATTGCTACATAATAAAGACAAGGTTCCTATATTATTTATAAGACAGCTGAGACAAGAAAACCCACAGGAACGAAAATGTAGGGAAGATAGCTCTTTCTATATAAATATGTGCTGAGCTGTTGTCTAAGTGTCTCAACTGAAACAACTATTTTGTTATTGAGCAAGAATTAATGACTGTATTATAGCAGTTTGTGTAGAGAGAAGGAGAAGACGATGATATTGCACGTTTTGGATAAGCAGGGAAAGACAGACGGAGAATATTTTACTGGGAATAATATTAAACGCTTACTTGATTTCATTGTGCACACTTAGAAACTTCTCTTTTCGAGGGAACGTGTACGAGGAGGCATTTTGTACGGAAGATTGGATTAAAGTAAGAAAGACAGAGAGAGATGCTTACCATAACACACAGTTAATGACATGACGAGGACCATCAATACAGTGGCTAGGCTACATTTGGTCCTTCGAAATCCAGTTCCCATATTATCACCTTCAATTCTCCTCCCACATTTGCTCATCATTGGAATCTGTAAAACAAAAAATACAAGAAAAAATTATACAAAATTTGTTTTATTTGACCTATGAAATATACATGTACATAAGTTATTGTTAGTATAATTATTTTTGAAGTCGGAATTATATTACTCAAATGTCATACTTCACGCAGATTTGCAATTAACCTGAATCCTAAGTAACTAGGAAGTTATTAATGTTTAAATTGTTGAATGACTCGTTGTAGCTAACATATTCACTTCCGACAAATCAGTATGGGTATATTGAATCTTGACTGAACATAATATTGTACATGAAATTGCATAAATAAATTATGACAACTTTTTTCATAATACATATTATAATTCTGAGTTTAAAGCAGTGGCATACTTGAAAATGTCTTAATTAATTTTCCCAGGGGTGCATGTTCGGTTAATATTACTTTTGCCGACAGACTGACACTCATAACTATTTATAGGAAAAGCCGCCGGTACTTTCTCATTTGGCCGTAAAATAAAATATAGCTCGTTATGCATGCACATATAATATTAAACTCACATAAAAATAACTCGGTCACATAAAAAAGTGTACTATGTACACATAATAATGTTTAAGTGCCATACATTTCAGTTTAGGAGCGTGTGTTGATAAAATGTGAGTGAATATGACGTAAACATGTGAAGTAATAAAGAGGTGGTGAAAGGAATGTGTGTTTTATATTGTGAAAGAACCAAGAGAGAGAAAAAGAGAGAGAGGGAGATCGACTTGCTCATACTCCTGGCACTACTACTACTACTAGTCGTAGTTGACCATGAAAGATTTATACACCATCATAATAAGTCGAACGACCAGACATATGGCAGTACTATACCAGTAATAGCAATGCAGTTTTGCTCTCGTGTAGTCCACAACCTCCAAAAACACTAATAAATATTTGCGGTAGCATAACATATTTCAATTCCTACTCCTACTACTAGTTTACATCGGCTCAGTTTCCCTACACATACAAAACTCTCCTTGAAATGAGTATTTTGTAGATTGAACCAGAAACTAAAAAGGATAGCCCATGGTCCATCTCATTCAGAGGCTGCACTAAGCTACAAACTATTATAATATGCACATAGTAAACAACCGGGATATTTGTCTTCCCGCACAGAAAATGCAAATGCATCATCCCCAAACCCAAATAATACACAAAACTATACGAATATTATTTATCTTTCCTAATGTACATTTCTACATTCATACATAGAACAATACCACTTACACGTAGGTACCCCACAAGTAGAAATATTTTAAGTAGAGGTACTTAAGGTACTAAATAACACGTAGATATTAATATATTACACAACACACAAAAACCTACAGTAAATACCAACTGGTATGTAATATTACTCTGTGTGTGCTTTCTCTACCCCTATAATAAACTTTCCCCGTTATTCCAACGCCTTTACTTCAATCAGTATATATATAAATATACAATAATACAGATGTTGATCCATGTACATTTATAGTAGGTATATCTATGTATCTGTATTACCTATATATATGTATTTATACATAGGTGTGTATGTAATATACACACAGTAGTGGAGTTACATAGATCTCACACTCTGTGTATTATATTTTCACAGACTTTCTCGTGTATGTGGCTATATGGGTAGGGTGCTATGTATTGTAATGTGGAGTACACGAGGGCAACATGTATAATAGATTAGAGAGAATGGAATGTGACGGATGTACGAGGCTGGTGGTGGTGGCTGCATGTCGTTATATATGTATAATGTGCCTGTGAGTGTCTAGTAATGTTGTGTTCGTTCGTTTTTCGTATTTTATGGTGTATACCACGTCTAGTCTTCAGTTGTTGCACCATTAGTTTACTGGCTTTATTTATATCAGACATTCTCCATTAGCTTCACTGGTAGCATCCTATCAATCTGTGTTTTTGCGAAATGAAAGTCACCCGGGTCGTTTTTCTCCTGTATTCAAGATAGTAACATATTATATGCCTTCTGGCCTTAAACTCAACATGGAGTAGCCTCCTACTAAGGAAAGGCATAGTGTTATAGATGAAGGTATTGAAACAAGCTAATATTTATTATTTATAATGGCTAGAGCTGCACAGAGGACCTAATATAAAATAGTGCTGGCATGGTGTACGTGTAGGCGCTTACTAATGAATTTAAGATGTACTATATGTAAAAACGTCTTTTAGGATGATATTCCCTGTTGTTTATAGCCCGCGATAAAAAATGATTGTCCACAATGAAATGATAACGTAATATGCTACATTTTTCCACATAAAAACTATATATGTTCCTCCATAAGCACATAAAGTACCTGACAGACGTTGTTTTACTAAGTAATGTAACAGTCAATACATACTTACTACTTACTAGTAGTTTGTAGTACTACACGAGAATTTCCCAGTACGAGTTTGGAATAGCAAATTTGAAATTTGAGAACCAGAGACAAGACAAGACACATACAGTAAGTCTTGAATTTATAATTTATAAATATCTATGTAGGTACTACTTTGTGCAAGAGACAGTTTCGCTCTGTCTCAAGTTAAAGTACCCGGACGTGCTTCGCCTTTAACTTAACATTGACAACTTTAACTACCCTACATACATCACGCAACGCACTAAAGTAACATTTTTAATTTGCAATAAATAATTATAACAGCGTATTGCATAATAGACACGCTTTAAGCAAACTTGAATGTTTTATAAGTACCTAAACAGAAGGCTTGGAGCTATACACAGAGAAGTTTTGGAATGTGACCAAGTTGAGTAAGTTTACCTGCGGAGGAAGGAATAAGAATATTAAAATAACAAGTAGGTGGTTGGGTAAGTGAAAGTTCATTGGCTGAATTGTTGAATTGTATTACGCAAGGGAAATTGTGATATAGAGTTATATAGTAGTAGTAAGAGTAAGACGAATATCTTTGTCTAGGTAATATAGTGCACCTTTTGAATGAAAATAAAGTGCATGTGCAAAGTCAGCGGATGGCAAAGGGAAGGACGAAGG
This sequence comes from Pogonognathellus flavescens, assembly GCA_019776165.1. Lineage (NCBI taxonomy): Eukaryota > Metazoa > Arthropoda > Collembola > Entomobryomorpha > Tomoceridae > Pogonognathellus > Pogonognathellus flavescens. Next base: position 8,937 of record JABASD010001338.1, on the reverse strand, counting down.
ATATGAAGGAGTCAGAGAGAAATTTAAAAGAAAATGAAAACGAATAGACCACACACAGTTCTCCTGTACATTTATCCTCTAAGCATTTCCTATGTAACTTCATCATGTATTGTGAGTGTGTGTAATACACGTGGCCTTCCATGTGAAGATGAGCAAACGTCTGGAATAAAACACGACTAAAAGTAAAATATTGTGCAGCAATAACACTACTACCATTTCCACATCGGTATTTCAATACAAACAGATGAAATGCAATGCAATGGTAGGTGGATATGGTTCTTTATGTGCAGATGGTTTCTTGCTGATAGCTTCTGCATATAAATAAAGGAATATTATAAAGGGAATAGTAAAAGAGGAGAAAATGACTCGCATGATTAATCATTCCATGAATTTCACAAGACAAGACTCCTATAGCCTTTAGCGTAGTATAATATGTCGTATCTGTATATACAACTACTGCATCAGCATTTTTGTGAGAAACTGTGTAAACCCTTCCGTTATATTCACCTTTAGCTCGTTCATCAAGACATGTATATATACAGTAAGTATATACAAGAGGAGATGCGTTGAATGTAAATATAGAAACAAAATACGCCGTCATAAAAGGAACGCTTATTTAAACACAGAGAGTATTTTAGATGATTATTCATTACCATCATCGTTTTTTACACCACAGTCTCGCTTTTCTCAACGTTTTCTATAGTTGCGACTAAAAGCATAACACGAAAATAATAATATTATGAAAGCTTGTAGTGGAGTAAATGAAATGAGAAAGAAATATCTCTCTCATACTCATAAATACATTTTTTGCTTTTTCTGCCTTGTATACTATAGCCAAATTATATGATTCGTATACAATGCTCGAAATAAGTAAAAAAAATGTGATTAATTATTAGTAGGTTAGGTTTCTGCCCGAGTTCGGGTCAGGGTCACTGGGACGAATTTAAGTGCAGTATGTGTATCTCCTTACCGAAAGTCACTTTTAATTTGCCAATTCTTTCTCTTGCTGCTTTATATGTACAACAATCACGTTTATAAGCATTAAAAAATGTTATTCTGCACATAATATACCTTTATGGTTTCAAATTAAATTTTGAAAAGAACGGTTTGAAATTACCTTAATAGGAATTTCCCCTTTTTTACATAATTGGATGAAATTACCCCCATAAAGTGAGTTACTCATATCAAAACTCTTTTGTGTCTGTGTGCACTGTCCCTACTTATTTTTTAGCATGAAGATATTTCAGACAATTTGCTAAATGCACTTCAGTCTCAATGGACGAAGATTAAACTGAAAGTTTCCCATGAGGTTATATAGTAGTAGTTTGAAAATATTGTGTATATAGTAGTTCAGGTAGAAGGAAAGAAGAAGATCTATTTTCATGGTTGTGATGGTAGAAAATAATTATTGCATTTTGCACGCTAGCTCAAGCTTCCAATTACATTATAAACAATTATATTGAAACGTGATTTGATTACTTGCCCGTGGTGAATTAGCATTACAATTCAATTTGAAAGCAATGCCACTTCAATGCATGTGGGTAGTGGAGAAAATAAGCTTCGTGAAAGGTTTTTGAGGTGATATAGAGGCAGACAGAGAAAGAGAGAGAGAAAGAGAGAGGCATTGAAATTTCGTAATTTAATTTTGCACTCATCTCACCATAAGAGGATTAATTACTCGCGAGACTTTTACATGCTCATCTACGCCACGGTTCGACTACAATGCGAGTTTAGAAGTTTGAGTTACGTAACGTATTCTCATTCTCCCGGAGATAAGATTCTCCTTCACTCGGAGCACACACAACTCTGGTGGTTTTAGATTTTATATTATAAAATCCATCTCTGGTACTTATATATATTATACTTAGTGCTATGGTTTAATAATATAATGTAGGTATAGTATCCGTTTTGATCTATTCAGTTCATTGGTCTTTGGTGGGTGTAGTGTATGTGGAGTGGAATGAACTGAGAGAGACAGAGAAAGCAGTGAGAGAAATAAATGAAGGAAACCTAACCACAAGTTTTATCTCATATTTGATCAGCAGATAAATGAAATAGGGAGGATGAGCAACTGAGAGACGAGAGAACTCTCTCCTCAGTTTCAATATTTAAGCAAACGCCTCTGGAACTCTGTTCTTTTCCATCTTTTGCCCACAAATCCTTTATGATGCATTTCCTTTAGTTTTAAATTACATTGCAGATTATTTCAGCCTATACAAACATTATTATAACATTATAAAACTTCAGCGTAAAGAATTGCTAGCTTTGCTGAGAGTGCAGGAACCAAATTCCTCGTTGACATCGATAATATTTCAAAGTACCTGAAACATCCACACACAAGATTCAAACCAGGAATCTCTCAGATGAAATTGGAAATACCTACCCCAGTCCTATAACAAAATTATTAAGCTAGCTTCTACCTTCCAATAAAACCTAAATCTTTCACACATTTTCAGAAACCAATCGACAAAATAAGTCCCACATTTTCAATCACAAATATTTTTTCAATTAAATTACCCGTATAATTAATTACCAGCGAATAATCTATCTATCATATTTTCTTATACCTAGAAAAGAAACATTATTCACAAAAACTTTAATTCCGAAGTCGTAACAATGAGCAAAACGGTAACAACACCAATACATAGTAAAATAAGTTTGACAAAAAATAAGTAACTGTATATATGAGCTTAACAATACCTATTAAAACTCTGTATGCAAATTAAACAACCATGCATTTTGCAAACGAATGGTCGTAAATACAAAGGAAAATTTCCCAAAGTCAATAATAATTTCCACGTATAGTAGAAGTGTAATAATCGTGTCAGACTGTGACACAATGACCATATAGTTTTGTTATTAACACACATTTACAGAACGATTATTACCTGTCAGCCTTGCAAACATGAATGCAATTAGCGTGTCACTTGTCACTGAGAGAGAGAAACATTTTAGCTGTAACATTCCGATAATTTGTATTCTGTTAGCAAGTTAAGTTAACAATGTTTTCATTTCTATAGCTGCTCTGAGAGTTTGGTTGACACCTCGCATACCACCAACCACCGCCACACCATGCCCGTGCCATGCTGCACGTAATGAACGGCAATTGACACAGTAATTCATATTTACTAACATGAATTGTCAACTTGTCGATAAAAAATGAAGTGTAATATTTTCTGTGACTCACAGCTTGACCGAGGAGGCTTCTAATAATGTAAAGTGGCTTATTATACTAAAACGTATGTATGTGTATAGGTCTTATAAGGGTTCTTTGTATGGAATAAGTGTAATATTTTGCCGTTTTGCAGGCTGAAGAGTGGAAAAGGAGGTTGGTGGTGGTGTAGAGCGATAATATACGTCATCATTGGAAGTTTTGTGCTAGATTTGGTGGTGGTGGTTAGTTGATCGTTATAGGTTTGATATAAGAGCATTAAAGAGGAGAGAGAGTTGGGGAAGTGAGAGGAAACGTTGCCATAAAACATTTTCATGTTCTACTTGGCATTTTAAGCTTTTCCTGTTCTCATACGTTCATTATAATCATCCATAATATATAGTAAAATAGACTGTGTAGAATGTAATCTGTTTCTGTTCTCGACTCAAGCTCATTTACAAGTCTGCCGCTTTTACTCCACTTCTGCCTGGTCTCTGTCTCTGTCTGTCTCACTGACTTTTCCATTACTTTCCTTCTATACGATTATGAGAATTGGAAAATGGCTACAATATGTGATGTGGTTATTCTTCTGAATACCTCTTCTCTCTTTTCAGAATCATAATAATGTTGTGCTATGTATGTGGTATGGCTCATTTCTTCTTCTGCCTTTTATATGAGTGTGCTATAGCTATATGAAATATTTATATCCTGCCTGTAAAAGTGGACTGGGCATACATACAGACAAATCATCACTTTATCTGCAATCGTTATGGATCAATTATGCTGAGCCATTAGAAATAATCGTCGTAGATAAGACCAGAAGTCTTTACAAATGTACCTTGTAGAAACTCCAAAGTCTCTAGCAAATTTCCAACTCCAATTATCCATCCGTCATCAAATCCCATGCAATTCATCCCACCTTATATACCTCAAAAAAGCCAGTCTCAACAAACTGAGAATAATATTCCCCAAATGCATCAAAACTGCCCATGCACAATCAATTATATTGGGTAATCTCTTAACAAACAAATAACTCAAACGATTCCTTAAAGGCATAAAGGTATTAAATAATTATCGCGCATACACATTATTACATTATATACTACCAGGACTAAAATTAAGGTTGAATTAGTTGAATAAATGCCAAAGTTCAAAATATTTCTCAATTACTTACTATTTTTGGTCAAATCTGATTGTGTAAATTATTTTAGGTATGTATAGTATGAAAAATGGGAAATAACAGTTGATATTGTACAAATGAATTGTAAGCTTGCTACGACAAAATAAATAAAAACGCTAATATCGTTTTAGCAGTTTAATCATATAACTATTAGGTTATCTTAAGTTTTCTGCGATTCTCTTCCTCTACAAACGTTCATAATCGAAAACTATGTGATCATACATGTTTCAGTTTCAATGCATGCATGAATATGCGTCATTGAAGTTCATTATAGTCTAAAATCTAAAGCATTGATTGGTTCATTTCATGACACTCTAGTATACCTTTACCATTGTATATATAGAATATGCCTTTACATAAAAAGTGGCTGATGTGACTTTTGTTATAGCTGTAGCAATTCTATAAATGATTATAGCGTTTTAGCTATCAGCCTAAAATTGAAAGAAAGTTTGAATTGCTATTGTGCAATTTATGCAAATATTTCCGACATAGGCCGCACTAACATTAACATGTGATGTTTAACACATTACACGTACAATTACAAGTTGAAAACATAAAAGGACACAATAATTTGCAGTCAGTGTCAATTGAGTTCCTGTGAAAGCCTCAATTAAGAACTAACTCATTACAGAATTCTATCATGCAACTTTTCATGGTTCTTTGTGTGTCCCCCCGTTGTCGTCAGTCTCTCTCTCTCTACTTTGTAAATTCCTTAATGCATTAATACATTTAGAAATACATACGAATATTTTATTAGCTTGACTCACGCACCTTTATTGAAAGGACGACGAACGGGACTATTTTTAGAATAAAACTATCGCCCCCGTCGTCTCTAACTAATTGGGCTCGATTGCTTTGTCTGTACATAAATTTTGTTGAGAGCAATTACACATGATTATTGTCAAAGTGAATGAAAGGCTTGTGGTGGCAGTGACTGGAATGGTGGTAATAATATTTGGGTATGTGAAAAGTATTCATTAAAATGGAAAAACGATCTGCCTGGCTTTTAAAGTTGTTAAAAAGCTTTTAGAGTGAAGTCAACTGAATTAACAGCAAAAGTCACCCAGCCAAGACGAGAGAGAAAATTCCAAGTCTTTGATTTCTTTCTAGTTTTACTTTATATCTGTATACCCGACCCTTCCATGTTCAATGGATTCTGTTTTGGCTGTTCTCTGAGTGTGCAGCGAATGTATGGTGTAAGTTCTTGTGCTTGAGTTCCAATTTGTTTGCAGAGACAGTCTTCTAACGTGCACTTGCCACATAACTGAATAACTTGACGTAAAATATCCCATTAGCTAAAACTGCTCGTAAGAAAGTTTACCGAGACATGACATGACATGACATAATATTAACTACCGCAGCAACGACAGGAAAATTAATACCCAAAACCAGAGACCAAAGAAAATAATGTGAGTGTAGTGTGTATGTGTTTCTTGTGTGAGCATTAAAGCAACTTCTACTTAAGTAACAGCTCCACATACACACTAAAATATCCTATATGTACAGTAGTAGTCATGTAAATTGATTTTTGTTGACTTTTCTGATCTTAACTATATATTTTCATAACTTGTCACAGTCTAAGCAATACTCACTCTGTTTTATGTAGAAATACCATACAAACATGACGAGATGTAATAAAGTGATGTGAACCCAACACTCACAAGTCACAAACTTCATTCACGCTTAAAATGTGTTCAAGTACATTAGCGAATGTTTTCAAAGATTTTTACTTTCAAGATGAGCAACGAAGAGTCGTCAAGAAAGACATGAATATTATGAAGATACTGTACAAGTATGTATGTGTGTATAATGGTAATGGTATGCTAAAATTTTGTTTGTATGTATTGGAATGTAACAAAATCTGCTTTGGTATGTTTATGTAGACTGAAGGGAAAAAATGTCAATGAAAGTCATAAGTACACCACAAGGATAATTCTAGTGTCAAATCAAATACAGCTAATGTTTCAAGGTTGGTATTTCATTTTACAAAAGAATTCTTTGGGTTTACTGTTACTAATGCTTGAAATATTATTTCGAAGTCTTTGTATTCTATGTTGAATGCACTTTCATTCCTCACTATCTCATGTAAAAGTTTTCTTACTGTGACGATTCTTCAATCAGGAAACTATATTAATCTATGATAAATCATTAAGAAATGCACAAAATTAATCATTCGATTGCTGTCTTGCCACAATTTACACAAACTCCAATTAAATACATCAATCGTTGGTATTAATAAAATCATATTACTAGACTTTTAGTACATATTATTATAGTACATAATATTTCTGGCTATTGTGGCATATATTTTACCATGCTATTTTCATTCAACTAATAACCGGTCGTCGCATAGCATTTATTACATTACCAATATTTTTCTATACCCCTTTATTGCAGGTCGTCTTTTTTTGAGTTCTGGGATTATTCTCATATGTAACTAAAGTAATGTTACGATTATGCAATGCCGACTTTGCTGACTGACTGGTTAAATAAATTGACAATCGTGTTATGCACTAAAATTCACAATCAGACATAAAAAACTAAAACATGCTAAAACATTTGAATTGCTAAGAATAATTTTATCTTGAGGTTGTTGCATACATTATTAGTACTGTGGGGTTTTAAAAATGTACCTAAGATATGGGATAGGCTTGGGGTCGGCAAAACAAATGACTGAAAAAATAGCTTGGGGTTCAAAAAATGGTGGACCCCACCCGCCCAACTCTGCTATACACACACTGACACACTACGCAAATAGCGCTGCTAATGGTAATGCTTGTTTCCAAAAATAGTAATTGGGTTATATGCACTCTTCCAAAGTTGTTTTAATTTTAGTGAACAGAATGTAATGATAATGTATACAAATTCTTCCAGCACTAAAGATAAAGTTGCAATACATGTGAAAGGAAATTAAAATCATCACCACGACTTAATAAACGTAGTTATTCACTATAGACTGTGCCCAATTGAACTACTTACCTACATGAGATGTAAAGTGAACTACACACTTATTGTGAGTACCCAAGTAAAAATATCTAGTCTGTGAATAACCGAAATCGCAAAAAGATTAAATATCTCAACTTAGGTTGACTACCAATATAAGAATGTAGCAGGTAGAACATAATAATAGCAAACAAACTACTTTTCCATGGAATTGTCAACATAAATACATTATGCATATCTACCAAGCAGTACCAGTACCGTGGTTTATACCGGTGTACCGGTATAAACCGGCGGTACTTGTATTACATTACATATATCTGTATAAGCATAGTATATGTACTCAGACTGTCTACGTCGACTTAGTATATGTTAAAGCTATATATAAGGGTCCTATGGTAAAGACGTATTTTGTTGTATGTGTACATTCAGAGAGGTAACACAATCTCCGTTTTCCATCTACTGTGTACATGATCCGATTTTATTGCATCGGAAACTATTTCCAGCTACCGGTGGTTTTAGGTGGTGCTTTTCTGGTGGTGCACAGGTTAGTATGTTATAATATTATTGTGTTATAGTTGACTAGCACTTACCTGATGTAAATTGTCAGGTTGTGTGTAAAATACGAGAGTGGATAGGTAAGTCGTAGAGATTGGGAATGAAAATGCATTTAAATGGTTCCGTCACCAGGTCGCTGCTCAAAAGCCAATTCTGCAGCGCAACGGAACGACATCACAAAATTTACCCATTTTATTGTTCCCTTTCCTTTGAAAGTCAATCCAAACCTAACTAGCCCAGACCTCAACCTCAAATCTAATTTTCTGAAACACAACCCCCCACACCCTGCCCTGGCGTATCTGCTATAAAAGTTGTTATACCTACTGATAGAAACTATAATGTCACAGTCTATATAAAACACATTTAGTAGCAGCAGTAGTATGTTGTCACATTCATTTGAAGTGTTATCTACGGGATTGCATATTATATACTTACTAACTTTGCCTACGGTGGAATAATAGGAAACCGAAATCAAATTACACGCATTTCAAGCGAAGTCTGTGTATCCTATAAGTACTTGTAGAAACTACACCTCAAACACCACCTTGCCTCGTACTATATTGCTTTCTTGTCATAAGAGATTGCATTTTATTGGCTCTAATATTCACTAAAAGGTTTTCCCCCTTTACGTGTAGTCAATAGAGAATACATATACCCAAAGTGTTTTCTTACCAATACATGTGTCACGAACAGTTTAGTTTTACATTATACTAAAATATGCATTATTATATTAGTGTAGTGTGATTTTGCTACACCAACTAATCGCCATTCCTTATAAAGACATTCCTGTTGTAGTCAAACTACATATTAGCAACTTTAACGCAAGAAAGCAATTCCGATATCTCAATATTCACGCAGACCACTTAGGAAGTACACAATAAATACTTTCTCTAGGTAAATGAATGTATTACAACGCAGCGAAAGCTACTCTATAAAAATAATATCTACGTCTGTCCGTTATAGTGGTCTGCCTGTGACCAGACCACCATAACTTTCGAATGGATATTTAAACACAATTCTGAGAAGCTTCTCATATGTGATCTCTATAGATCATAAAAGGTCAAATTAGAAAATGAGATCAATCCGTGTCAATATTTAATAACGGAAG
>JABASD010001337.1:0-42330 GCA_019776165.1 Pogonognathellus flavescens | reverse complement strand
TTGGGTTGGGTTGGGTCGGGCTCTTAATGGGTCGAAATTGGGTTGGGTTGGAAAAAGCCAACCCAATTCGGCCTCTAGTAGGTACTGGCTAATTTGTTCAATAAATTGTTTATGTCATTTTGTTGTACGCTACTTGTCGGTCTCTTAGAGCTGAACAAAAATAATAAATTGTTCTACACGTCTTTCTCATTCATAAGTCATAATATTCATAAACAATATGGCAAATCAAAATATTGCGTTACTTTTAGTAACTTGAATCTACAAACTATCTATAAACTAATAATATTATAACTTTCTATCTAATTGAGAACTGCTAACACAACTATAACAATGCTCCAACAACTAAAGCCTTACTTCTCAGTTACTTAGTAAACACATGAATTCAAATTAAAATTGTCACTTCATTACCCGAGATTGTTAATAAAAGATGAAATAACATCGAAGCCAATTTGTTCCGCTCCTTGTACGAGGTTTCCGCGATCATTCCCTATTTCTCGAATAACGTAGTTACTGATATTGCTGAATTGATTATGGGAATGAGCACTAACAAGAGGAATTTGAAGTTGATTATGAGCAGGATTTGTATTAGGATGGGAATGCGTAATGGTTGTTTGTTGTTGAGAATTTGCATGACTATGCAGCAAAGTTGGTCTTGTATCTCGGGCGTTAAAATTAAAAGTTACGTTTGATTCACTTCTTGGAATAAAGGTAGTAGTAGTCTCACGACTAGGTCCTTGATGATCATCGAAATGCGTAGCCATTGAAGACTGGTAATAGATGACAGGCACATTGCTGTGAGATTGAAGAGAAGTGTGTATAATATTTTCACCACTAGCAGACATAGGAATTTTTCTTTGTCTGGGTTTCGTTACTCGACGTTTCTTCGCTTTAGGTGTCTGAATTATAGCATTATCATCGCCACTTTCGAATTCGTCATCGTCATCATTGTCCCCATAATTGGTATACGTATTTGGCAAATCATAAAATGTTGACTCACGAGTCCCGAGAGCTTTATCTCGTAAAGCGGGACTTGGACCAACAACGTCTGGCGAGAAATGTTTTTCATTAGATTGATGAACACGAAGCAAATCAATTCTGTAGAATTTTTTGCCGCAATCACCGCAACCGAAACGAAAGGTACTTTCATCTTGATGACTAACTTCGTGAAGCTTCAGATCACGAATGTGTTTGTATGCTCGCCCGCATATAGGACATAAGCAGGTTGGCACTTCCAAATGACTTTTTTCGTGAAGTTTCAGCCGAGCTGAAGTTTGGAAACCTGCAAAAATGAAACAAATTAATTTATTAGCATGTGAAGTCATAAATGCTATGCTAACTTTAAACTTTATGCAAACAAAGTACGAAAAAAGTTACCTTTATTACACTTGTCACAGATGAACGGTTTTTCTTGTTGGTGAATGATTACGTGTTTCTCCAGGGCTTCCCGATCCGTAAATTTTCGTTTGCACTGGCTACATCCTAAAACAGAGTCTCCTCCTTGGACATGGACAGCCACATCATGAATTTTCAAATGATATTTTGTCCGGAATGCTTTTTCGCACTTTTGACAAGGGAACGGATTGCGTTTTTCATGAATCGACATCACATGAAGTTTAAGTTTGTCTTTCAGCCTAAAGCATTTGCCACAATGCGGACATTCGTGAGGTTTAAATCCGCCATGATCAACTTTTTCATGGTGCTCTAACGCTTCTAATTTTCTGAATTTTTTTCCACAATCTTTACAAATGTGTTTGTTGTCATCTCTTACATGAGCAGCAAAATGAATTTTCAGCCCTCCTTCGGTATCAAATTTCTTACCACATCTTTCGCATTCAATCGAAAGATTGCCTTTCTTTTTCTTTTTTTCATGTGTATTCATATGACGCTTTAAATCTTTGGTTCGTGCAAATGGTTTATTACACACTGAGCAGCATTTATTCTTTTTCCTTTCATTTGATCTCTTCTTTGCCTTTAAATCTAAGAATAAAATGTGAACACATTACATGTTGATTGAAATTAGGCTAATTAGGTAGGTATAAAATAAATTCACTAAAAACTTTATGAGTACTTTGAGTACCCTTACTTTGCGTAATAATAACTATAATACCTTTAGTTGGAGACGCTATTTTCTTTTTCCTTCCGCGTTTGGCAGCTACTTTCTTGTCCTTAAATGTCTTTTCTACTTTAATATCTAGAGATAAAAAACACAACCCTTTTAGTCATAATTAATTTTAGCCACACTTTTACATTTAACATTATGAAGTACTCTATTAAATTACATAGCTATTACTATTGATTGATTGATTAAATCAATGCAATTTTTTTACCTTTTTCTAGGGGGTCTGATTCACTTCCTGACTCAGCTTCTGCTTGAATCTCTTTTAGTCTATCTTTGTGTGCTGGAGAATTTAAATGAATTCTCAGCTGTATTGGAAACTTGAAGTCTTTGTCACACTCTTTACAACTCAAAGTGTCATTCACAATGTTGGGCTTGTTTGCTGGCTTTTTCAATGTAGAAGTTGGAGTGAGTCGTTTTAAAATCTGAGACAATCTTTTGGAACCTTGTTTTTTGGAATATTTTTTCATGGGTTTACTGCGAACACGCTTTTTGAGAGGAATATTACTTCCTTTAGGTTCGTCATCCTCAGCTGTCTCATCTGTTGTAGCAATACAGTGCTTCTTTTCTTGAATATTGGGATACTCTTCGTCATTTCCATCTGTAGTAGCATACTGCGTTTCCGCAAAGTGATCTGAATCAGAGTCATGTTCATTTCTGTTTGTATCTGTGTCTTCAACATTATTTAAATCCTTATGAAAACTAACAACTGTCGAAAGAAAAGATTTGCTCTTCACAGTCAAGGCAGCGAATTGTGTGTAGAATTTGTACAATTGGACTAAAATGTTAGAACATTCATTACACAGTTCTAGATTTTCATGTTGACAAAGCTGTGTAAAGTTCATACATGTCCATCGAATTTTAAACACTTCACAGAGCGCTTCGACAATTTCAATTTCATTGTAATCACCTGTATTAGGATTAAAATACTCCAAAGGCAACAACTCGTTGAATTTTTTAGAAAAACTGTCGCGAGGAGATTTACAATTAGCACAGTAAGTTTTTGCAATTATCGAAACTAAACCTAACGCTGGATCAAGTTCAACTTGTACATTATCATTTTCATTGAGACCTGTCTGCTCATCATCTCCATTCATACTAATATTCGCATTTCCGGAAACTACTAGACCAAGAATTGGATTTCCTCCTTCAACATTTTGACAAGATTCTACAATAATAGTAGCATTATTAGTTTCGGAATATGGGTGGGGTTGAATAAATCCAGGCCCTGTATGATGATCTTCATCTGAATCTTCTTCTTCCTGCTCTTGAGATGATACAGCATTCTCCAACTTCACTGCTACGGGGATCTCCATTGAATATGAATCCTCTTGCACTTTTCCACTATTAGCAACTATCAAAAATTCACTGCCTTCCAGGCTATTTTCTAAATTATCTCTTTCACTTTCACCTACTGCTTTTTCCGAATTCTCATTGTCCATAATTAAACTGTAACTGTCCCATTTCCCAACTCACCAGTGACCACTTTTTGACATGAATGCACAACCAAAATAAAAGCTTTACTAATTAAAAGTTTCAATCTGTGAATTTGTGAATCAAAACAAATCTCACATTGAATTCATGATTAGCGCCGCTGTAGGCGTTAGATAAACATTCATTTCTGTATTTAGTTCACGTTCAACTCAATAGCAAGGTTCTGTAACGCGCTAATTTTAACCACATTTATCGTGTAGGCTCTGATTCTGATCTGTCAGTTGATAAAAATTGTACCTTGTTTTTCAGATTCAGATATCGAAGATTGTGATTTTTGACAAAATAACTCATTAAAACCAGTTAATTGATAAATAAAATCAGAATTGTTGTAAATTACAGTTGCCGTTTTGTCCAGTTGCGGTTGCGTCAGTTGGAATTGACTTTTACAATGGCTTTGTTTTAACATTGTATACCTATCAGCTGTATTATTTTTGTACCTTATTTTGGGTAAGTATTTTATTTCTTTACATGTTTTGAATATTCATCATTTATTTATTATTAAAAACTGTTAGCCAGTTACATAAATGTATGTTGTCATTTAGAATATTGTAAAACCGGTACTCGGACAAACCATTAAAAATGGAGTTGGAAATAGCAGAAAATCAAGAGGACTATTTGCAAATTACTACGGAACAAATGACACCATGTGCTATAATTACCAACTCTTGTGCATCAATTTCTCCAGATAGCATCATAAAAGGTAGTTCGGTTGGGGGGAGGAGGTAGAAGTGCATTTACTTTGATAGTATTCTTGCAGCGCGCTAAAAAATAAACAGCAATCAATAGCGAAAACAGCAATCAAAAATATTTTAGCACCGCTGCAGCGGTGCTAAAATATTTTTGATTGCTGTTTTCGATTGTTTATTATCGCATGATGCTGAACGGCAAATATTTTATACAATATTATTATATTAATACTAATCATGCATTAAAATATTGTTTAATTTGTTTTAGAAATATTGGGCACTCAAATTTTGCCAGATGCAGTTCACACTTTGGATGGAATACGTAGCTTTCCATGGCACATCAATACAAGATATTATGAAGCAGACATCTCTTTGTGTGTGATGGATATAAAAACGCTTGGAAATCAGGAATTTGCTGATTCTGTCAATGCCGTTATTATTTGCTTTGATAGTAATTCTGTAAGTCGAGTACCCATTGCCCAAAATAACATGAAATATTATTTTTTATTAATAAGCACAGGCAAATCATTTGTTATTTCCATAAATTGATGTAGATTGACGGATTTAATGCAGTAGAGCAATGGTTTACCTTTACTAAAGAATTTCATGCGGATGTACAAGTATTACTTTGTGATCAATGCAAATCAGAACCTGATATGGGTGGCGTCAGCAAAGTCGACGGTGAGATTTCCATTCTTTTTATATTAAGAAAAGTCTGTTTTACGAATAAATAAATTGTACCTTCTACTCTACTGCTAGAATAATTTTATAATTTTGGTTATATTTGATTATAGCTCAAACATGGTGTGTCCAGCACGGTTTTGAATTAGTAGAGTTGAATCCGGAAGAAAGTGAGAATTCTGACGTGGAAGATGATTTCCAGGAATCTTTAGGAACAAAGCGACTTATTCAAGCATTACAAGCTCATCTGTGGCCTAATCTTAATCTCAAACGTATGTAAAAACCATTCCTACTTTAATTAATACACTGACAAATATTAAATGGGACAATGAGAGAAACTATTTACTTAATTTCATTTAATTTTGTATAACACTGCAGAATCTCGCGGTCGTATTGCGCCTCACGCTGGTTTGCAGAATGTGTTAAACGGAATAGGACTGATGGGGTTAAATTCTAATAGTTTTCCACATGAAGAAATGCCTAATGAAACGATCCGTGGGACCACAGAAAACAGCTTCGCCATTGAGCACTCAAATGATTCAAATTTAACTGCATTGTCTCCTGAAAAAGATCTACAGCGGTCGAAAAATTGTCGTAAAAGTATCGCAGCTGTCAAACCCATTAGACTTAGTGATGCCGCAAACTTTAATTCAGATGCCGAGATTGAAACAATTAGTTCCAATGAAAACGCCTCTACCAATACTACTGATATTCGCCTTGAGCCAGCAACTTCTTCCACCACCACAGTAGGAACAGAGGCAACAGGAGGGGCAGCTTCAATGGCTCCAATTGCCCCCAAAAATGAACGAATAGGTCGGTGTAGTATAAATATATTATTATATAGAAATTGAAATCGTACTTTCTGAATATCTTCAGTACTTACTGACATTATATCATAATAACCTATCTTTCCTTGTGTTAAATAGATTCGATGGTACACGCTATTGATGCCATGTCTGAAGATTCATTTGAAGAACTGTTCCAAAATTTGAATAAAATGAAGACTAAAGCGCAGAATTTGTCACCTAGCCAAAGAAAGTCCTACGCAGAGAAAATGGCTATGGCTTTTTGGCGTTCCCTTGGAGGTAATGATTCAGAAATAGACGGGTTGTCAACTTCATCCGACGAAGAGACACCGGAAAGTAAATGAGTGGTGTTCAACACAATATGAGGTGTTAGTTGCGTACACTAGTAATCCTATTTCTTTTGTATTGTAATGTTCAACTAATGTACAAGCAGCCTACATGTCTACCCTATGTTCTCAGTTGCAAGAGGTTTGTTTGCCTACATTTACATAGTACTTATGACCTGAATTGAATATGTGCTTATGGAAAGTACGATTTAGAATCATATAATGTATTTCATGTGATAGTAATTTTCCAAAGGGTGCATTTTGCATGAATGGTGCATTCAACACCTACTTAATGATCGTATTACCTATGTTAGGTGGTTATTGGATAAGTTTTGATAAGACCAATTACCACGTGATAAATAATTTTTCTGATTTAATGAATTGCCTTTTTTGAAATAATAATGGATTAATGTAAAGTTGTTTTTGCCAATTTGTCATTTTATTTTAGCTCATGGTTTTAGCCATACAACGATAGACAGGATATGGTTATAATATTTATTTTTCACGATAAACACATTAATTATTATATTAATGTTCATACATTTACACACAAATTTATATTATACCTATTATACATTTAGGGTACTTATTATTATTCTGACATTTCGGTAGTTAAAGATTTAGGAGAATAACATAATGTATTTAGTTGATTTGTGGTTTACAATTACATTTTAGAGGTTTTTCTCAAGAGAGAATTTATCTCAGAAAGTGTGATGTGTGACACTTAGACACAGGTTCTGGAGCCGGCATCCTACTTAAGTATTTAGGGTGGAAAGCCCCCAGCCCTGCTTCATTAGTAGAAGAATTCCTGTTCCATGCATCTGGACTTGACGATCTACGTCGTGTAAATAATGAAGGACAACATGAGCTGCATCGACATGAATTGGATTCGCTTGTATTTTGAGAGTAACGTCTGTTGGGTTGTTGTTGGAGTGGATGGAGATTATTTTGGTTCGGTTGCTGATGAGGATAACGAGTATTGGTTCTATGGAGATGAGGATGTCGCTGGCCACGGCAAAGACAGCCAGAACAACAATTTTCCCTGCAAGTGTACGGTGGGTCAGAAAAACAGCAAAAGCAGCAGCAGCAAGGGGCAGTACAGGTACGACAAAAACGAAGCCAAGACCAATCCGGTAGGAAAGAAAATATCGGTTGTCTTTGGAATCTGACAAATGCGGATCGATTAAGTCGCCAAGAAACTACGGGATTGATTGCTGAATGTACGTGGCCCAGAAACAACGAAAATGGTATCACCAGGCGTATCCATCTGCAAAAACATTCACACACGTGAAGCATTAAGAACATTAATCAAATAGTGCTCATACAGTATCACATAACTGTTACCGCATCAATAATAAAAATTATATATACTTGGCTAAACGGGAGAGTTTCATAGATCACATTACCATAATACCCGCTTAACAATACGAATCATAAAGTAATTAAAATGTAATTACGATTTTGCTGGGAGAAACATTTCACAGATAGCACAGAGAACGTAAGGAACCCAGCAAAACACAAAGACCGCTGCAAGTGCAGCAAGAAGATTAGCCGCCCTGCGGCGACTTCGGAAAGACTGAGACGAGTAAGTCGGAAGAAGAGGAGGTGGTTGCTTGTTGGCCGCGGAGGACGACACGTTGAACTTTTTGCGAAGTCGACGATGAGCTCTAATTATGGAAGTTTCTCGTCGAGCTGCTCTTAATGCAGTTCCTAATTTCCCGTTTGCTGTCGGAGTATTTCTTACTGGAGAGTTAGCTCGTCCGGTTCTGTAAAACTTCATCCCTCGTCTTCCTTGACTTGTAATATTCTGATTTTGCTGCAGCTGAGACAATTGACGAAATGATTCCAAGTCTGCCTACAATAAAACACAGAATTTATGGCGAACCATTAGTCATGTCATCATTTGAGTCATGTCATACAAGTTTCCATGTAGTATAAGATCAAGTAAACTTAGAATACTAGCAACATTGTCTTAATTCTTAATCCAGGCTAATTTCTCACTGGTTGAACACAAAATGTATTAAGTTTCGGTCTGCGCAAATTACTAAGATAATTATTATAGTCCCCTATAAGCTATTAATAGGAAGTGTGATCAAAGCTAATTCGGACCTACCAATCATAATTTAATTTATGCATTTCAGCCTGTGACCTTTATTATTGACTATTACCGTATTACCAAGTAGTAAGTATTATACTGTTGAAGTCTCAAAAGACGAGAAATACCGGAATCTTACGGAAGAAATGTTGTACCTATATAAAACTAAAGAACATACAGCTAAATTCGTTTAGAAGTACCCGTATACTACACTACTGTTTTTTGTACCCCATACATTATTGAGGATACACTGTTAAACCATTTTCATACGTGGACGTCTATATAGCTGAATAACTGGACATGTAGGTACCAGTGCAAGTGGAGTAGTGAAACTCTCAGGCACGTGCACAAAACTCACATCAAATAACACACATCAAATAGACAATGAAATCTCTCATGGCATCTGGAATCAGGCTTATTCCATTACTGTCGTATCTGATCTCCGCTGTTCTTTGACGGGTCGTCCGCCGTGGCCGGATACTACTCCTGCTTCTCGTATAATACCATAACATTCTTACAACCAAACACCAAACAAACGAAGTCAGGTTATGTACTTTCTTCATGGGAACGATGCTCGCTTTCTATTCACTCGTCCAGGCTCATGTATATGAAATAGCACGGGCACTACATGTTTGGTATTTTCTTTTTACCACCGCAGATTTTGTGCTGGAGGATTTCGAAGTGGAAAGCAAGGTACGCTTTAAAGAAAAGTTATTACCGGTACTATTATGACAATATGAGTATCTACGCGTGTGACACCTTCTCGTTTACAAAATAAACAGTAAAAACTAGATGAGAAAGCAAAAGCAAGGAAGTAAATGACAGTCATCAAATCAACTTTTTCTTTTCTTCCTTCCTGTTGTTGTCAACCAGAACAAAACTCCTCTCCTGATAGAAAAAGGCGACAAGTACAGGGGAAAACACACAAATAAACATTTACATTTTGTTGATCTGAACATTTCTCCAGATATAAATACATAATGCTCGTTTTTGTTTCACTGTTCAATGTTGTGCAGGACCTAATGTGATTTTGTGAAAAGAGAAACTTTTCAACGATGTGTTTACGTACGGGTTTTAATATTTAATGTATACCGATACGGACGACTGAAGAGAAAGAAAACTTTCTACCATTTTAAATTTCACGACTGGTTTAACACTTTCTGCAGTTGCAAAAGCCTACATGGTATTTCGGCATTGACTCCGTCATGTGTCACCGGGTAGCAATTCGCCCCACAACTCAATTTAACAAGCTATGCAGACTTTCACCACGGCCATTACTAATGGAAAAGAACACGGTGATTCTAACAGTAATAGCCAATCTCAATTTGCTTCTTGGTTCAAAGAACTGAATATTGTGTGGTGTGTCTGTGGGATTCGAACTGTTCTTTCCACATTCCCAAGGATATAACAGTCTTGAAACTTTTTCGATTTCGGATTTTTTATATGTACACAAATACACAGGAGATGAGAGCACCTACAAACCATTTATTTGTGTACAGATATAGAACATTTGAAGCTGTGCACATTTATGTGTAAGCGTAAGTTGTAAATTTAGCTTGACTCTACACAGAAACTTTCACCGAACTTCTGAAAGTCATACCTTTGTACTTTCTCTACTTTCTCCATTACTTTCCCCACTTATGATGTTTCCGCCATGGAAGTATGCAGTTGCTAACAATCATAAGTAACAATAAGAAAAGACCTTCTGGTGTTCTTCATCCGTCTTTCTGTTTGTCTTGCTCTGCTCTTTGCGATTTGATTTAATTTAGCCGTGCCTTTGTGTATTACTGCCTTCGAAATTTTGGCAAGTGTATTATACGCTGATAAGATTCGGTGGAAATATTTCATTTTATTTATACGATGTCATTTTATTAATATTTCACTTTTTGTGTGTAAATCACGATCATCATATAGGTACACACTGAATTGCATTGTTACCTACAATATTGCCCGACAGTTATAATATTGATGCTCATTCACGAATAAGCAATGTATAAAAGTCGTTTACACGTTGTTGGTGAATACCTAGCTGGAAACAACGAGATTTCTTTCATTCTGAACAACTATGTGGGTATAGTTTACCGGAGGAGACACATATCGGATATTTAGAACTGTCATTGTATCAACTCATATCACCACATTCCGAAGAAATCCTTGAGTCGCACAATTGAATCTATTGCTAAACGATCTCGTCGAACAATCCAAGTAGAGGAAATGACTACTGTGTGATGCAGTAACAATTTCAGAACGTTTGCAGCTCAGAAAGTGCTTACTTACTGACATCAAGCCTTAAGTTTTCTTTTCGTCAGTAATAATGTAGCATTGGAGCAGATAAAGTTAATAGGTAGCTGCATACAGTTATGTGCTCCTCTCCAATTTCATCTTCAATATTTTCTTATTGCGTTTATGCTTTGCTTTCTTTTTGTTAATGTGAGATAACGGAGAAGAGGACCACGAATAACCAATAACACATAACGAAAGTACAAAAGTAATCCACAAGAGCTAACTATACTATAAGTGAATGACTCAATTCCCGTGTCTCCTGTAATAAGAGCAGTCAGTGTATATTACATTTTCACTTTTCCTGCTGCAGTATATTGAGTGAGCCAATTTTCCTTTATCGTAGAGCAAGATAGAAACTACAGAGTGTGTGTCATTGAAAATAATATAAGGATACCTATATAGGCACACTACTTGTAATTCTTCACTTATGGACCATGGAAAGAGAAAATTGCAATATATATTATATTACCTGTATGAACCCATAAAGATTACATGTATTGTATGTATAATATTCGATACGATAATGTGCTGCAGTCACATTGTAGCGTATAGAAAAATTTACGTCATTTCATTGAAGAGTTGGATGTGCATGCATGAAACCTTATTTTCGGGCTTTATATGGTCGTATGTATCAAATAATATTGAGCACACACATTCTAAGCATGAATTCATCTCTTTGTGTACAAGAAACTGCAGATAACATAAAATAGTAAAGGTAAGTAGATGTCTGTAGCTGACATTTGTTATGACGTCCGCGTATTTTATGATCCGATAAGTATACTTACTTTACAATACTTACATAAATAATAACAGGATCCTTATTTTCTATCAGCAGGTTACATTTTACCTCACAAAGCTCATTAAACCAATATTTGTGTCTGTTCACTACATACATTCATGGATACAAAGGTAATAGTCTCCCTGTGTAAACAATTGAGTATAGAAGGAACTTATTGCCTGTTACTAGATCGGCTACCACAAAGTGAAAGTACTAGATATGTCTTTAGTATTGAGAATCCACAGACTTACTTCTATTTGCATACGAAGATAAACATCGTCTTCGTCAGAATTCGGATCACAGGGGACCAACTTCATAGACGGTCTAGGAGGATCAATAACAATAGTTGGCGGAGCATTGCTTCCCGTATTAATTGTTCCGTGGCCATTAAGACTTGTAGAATTAATTGGAGGCACTCCTGGAAATGCGATTGGATTCCCATTTCCATTCATAGGGCCGTTGGTGTTTGCATTCGGGTTGTTTGTGAGATCTCGAGCAACAATGATAACTTGCTTTGGACGAGGACGACTTGAGATTCTGTCAGCTCCAGTGAGCACCTGTAACTGTGCAGTTAACTTTTGACTAACTGAAGCGTGACATGCTGCCACTATCAGGGCAGGAGAAACAAAGGCAGTTCCAATGTAAGTAGCTGTATACGCCATTTGCATCCCTCCGTTTGTCCACCTTTCTTTACACAAACCACTCCGACCCCATTCAGACTCCATCGTATCCCAGTCGCTACTCGAAGAATTCTTCGTATCATTCATTTGACCATTCTATACAAAATTTTGAAAAGAAAAATTATAATAAAACTTTCCTAATCGCTATCATCATTTAATTCATCAATCAAATAATTTAATGAAACCAAACGTGTTGATGGAAATGCGCAATATAAATTGTTTATAAATTCAAGCAGTACCTACTGAAAGTATCCTATTCTAGTAATGCATAGTTCAAGGTGAACTTCTGAAGTACTACCTATAGCTACCTGTATGAGACAATAGTTAAACCTGGAAGAAATTACTACCCACTAGCAAGTTGGTAATTCGATTAGGAAACTTCTTCTGCGAGAAGTGCCTCAGTGACTTAGGTAGCACGAAAATCATCATTCAAACAAAGTGCAAGGTAATTCACACAGGATGTATTCATGAGCAGAGAGAATTTAAATCAACTTGATGAGTAGTCCATTAAAATGTCATCTTCGTCAAATTCAATTTGCTGACGCTACCGTAAACCGGAATGAAGTAATGGAAAATTTTCTAGACAAAATAATAGTTTCACACGCATCCGAACAAGGCAAGAAGAACAGGTAGCACTAGCAGTCGTATAGTTGGTAAGTGAGGCAATGTCGTAGCATTCAGTCACAAGCAGATTTCCCCGTTTGCCTTTCACATAGTAGAAATTGCATTGTTTCACCAGAGGGAAAAGGAAATTGTTCATGGGCACAGGAATACCTATACTTTAGGTATTTTAGTATTTCTGTATGTAAATGCATAAGATGCCCTCAGAAAACACACTCACATTACTGTACATTGTGAACATGTACCAAAGCAAGTAATAGAATATCTAGACACTTTATAAATGTTAAAGTAGGTAGACAGAACAGTTACTATAAGTAAATCAAACGTTTCGCATGCAGTGCATTGCTAAAATAACAGACTTGCTTATGGATTCGCGTACAGCTACATTATCGTCATTGTCTCATCTTGAATCTAAAGAACGGATGAGCTGAAAACGCAACATCTGCCTACGTAATGTACGAACCATCTGTCTTATTATTCAATAACACTATATACACGTTCGAATTCTATTTGTATTTGTACAAGTAAATAGGCACTGTCATATAGCATAATGTGGTTATTGTCTCTGTCTCTACACGAAATGTACCATGTTGCCCGTTCATTATTTCCATTTGGTACTAAAATTAGTATCTGTTCTGTATTTATACAGGTAGTATTGTGTAGTTACCTAATAATGGAGCATGTATAAATACGAAACCTCTCTGCATGCACTTGTAGCCAAATGCTACAACGGAGAACGTTTTTTATACTAGTATACAATTAGTCCCAAAGCTATTGTTATCATCATCAAGAAAACTCCGTAGTAGCTTAATGTACCAAGTAGACAAAATGAAAGAAGGCTCATTCTATTAATTCAAGAGTGTTGTAGTATATTTGACAGTGTTTTTCTATTACTTACGCACTACTGCCGCTTAGAACTGTCAGTTCATGCAAGCTCTGTGCATTGTATTGTACAGATATTCTAGTTGAGATCTGGTTTACAAGATGTCCAATTAGTGGTTTCCTTTTGTGAAGCTTGTCCATAATATAATAATACCACTATACTATATGAATATATGAAAGACTGGGTGTATCCAGTTTAGACCGAATAGTCTACACAGTATACTTACTAGTAGTGTATTTACAAGCTCATCTACCACCAAGGTGAATTAATTCACCATTCTCTCGTGGTTTTGCATTTGGATCCTATAGGAGTCAAGGAGTCTATGAAAATCCAGCAGCTTGAGCAGTTCTCATTGCAATCAAGAGATATTCAACGAATTGTAAAAAGAACTTTCACCCACGTGAATTTATACATGTAATTAATAGTACTGTGTAACTGCGTTGCAATAATAATGTAAATACTTTCCTATTTGACCTAGCCCAATTGCACAACCAAAGATGAATAATATTATTATTACCATCATTATAACTTAAACTTCAAAGTTCGAAACTCAAATGGTAAGCGTATCGGTAAGGTACTAGGTACGTAGAGAACTGCAGATGCGGAAGGAATATTATTTTATAGTACCTACATACAAATAGGTACATTTATATAAATGTATACCTGAGCTGAGGCATCTGTCTCTGTACTTACCTACTTATTACCTATCTGGACATAACAAAATCAGAGAATTGCGTTCCTTGCCCTCTTCTCTTTTAAGTTTGAAAACATCAAATAGTAAATCTAATGAGGGCTACGGGCTACTACTAAAATGAGTTTTGTCCACTTTGGTTTACTGTTTGTTATAAAATGATATTACACACTTCAATGCACATGTACAACATTGGTATAACAATTTATATTGTATCGATACATGTGAAAGCAAATGTGTTTTCATGTATAACATATTTTGGTAAGTTGAGGGAACATTGTACATATAGATATGCTACTTGTACATAGTACGAGTACAGAATGTCGGAAGAGAAATTAATTTGATAGGAACCAACCATGTCGAAAGTGTTTTGACCGCTATGTGCTTGAGCCCAGTAGTATGGCGGTCCATCATCAGTCCATTGTCGAACCCAAAGTAGCGGAGCAGCAACTAAACTTGCTAGAATCCAAATGCTGGCCATTGACATTGCAACGAATCTTCTCTCTCGGAATCTGAAATCATTCAAAACATCAATGAAGTCAAGGCAAATAAACTTTGAAGTTTATTGAGTGCGCTGACTGTGTAATTATTTCGCTTGACACCAGCTCACTTTGTGTTTCATTCAGTTCTCTTGCATGTAAACAATGTGATTGAATGTTGTGTTGAAAGAGGGTCTGTTTATTTGGATTCAGCTTTGCTTTGAACTTTAAACTATAATGTATTATGTATTTTATTGGACGTGCGATGGTTATAACTAATAGCATGTAAATACACAAACCTCACACGCAATACCAATAGTTATATATCTGAGTCGTCTTATGAATCCCTTTATGAAAACGGAACACACATTATTGTTGGATATACAAACAATTAAAAGTGCTGGGTGCTATATATTACTTATGAATTTATGTCTGCTGGTGATGGCACTGTCTATTTTAACAGCTTTGAGCTTTCTAACAAAAACAAACAAAGCAATTAATTTAAATATTGTAAGATAAGGATTCAAAATAATCTTGAAAGTGTTTTCAAAGGAGTAAGTCAACAAACAAAACTACGTTGACAAATATAGAATCTATTATAATCTAACAAGAAAATTCATAAAACCAACAATCTCAATTTCATATGGCATATAGTTCTTAGTATGTATACAAGTCTGCCCACACCTGCTTCTATACATACATTGTAGTATTCTTCTAACGTACACTAAAGGAAGCTTAAGACATATGTTGACACCAACTGTTCAACTTCTATTCAAATATTTGGTTCAACCTTGTTAAAGTACATTCACAACAACCTGGTAAAGAAATCGGAGGAGTGTGCAGCATTAGTAGCATTACTCAACCCCACAAATCAATGTCAGATGTACAGTGGGAGTGCACACTACCGACAACGCTATATCATCTTTACATTTACTTGGTTCACTGAAATATCATTTTAGGTTTCGTGTAATGTAAAGGTAAGCTCTGCTGTAACTAATAAATCTATAGGCAGGTACTTAGGAATAATAAGATCTCAGGAGACTCCATCATTTATTTATAAATAACTATAAATCACAAGCAGTCAGTAGTTGTTAACGTGCAGTGAAAATGTTGAAATCAAATCCAAGGAATTCAAAAAACAAATAGGTTACATCTATTTTATCGTGATTTATTCAATTTAGTCCATTGATAACGGAACTGTACCATTCAAAGTCTTTACGTTAAAAAATAAGAATGCATTGCAATTTAATCTTCAGGACTTTTGCCACGACATAAAAATATTCAGGCATCCCAATTTAACTTTTCAACAAAATTATTTTTTTAAGAAAATGGAAATTCGTAATTTCTTAAAATCTACATAATTAAGATAAATAAATATTCCTATTGATCAATAAAATCTTTTAAGCACCTCGCTACAAACACTTTACCCCAATATACGAGGAGATGGAAATTAGAGATGCATTTCATGTTAAATAGACCAAATCGATTATGAGTGTGCATTCTCACAATGAATGGAGTATTATGGTGATTACCTTTGGGCGAAGCGAGGATGTCGGATAGCTGCCCATCTGTCGAGAGATAAGAGTGCGAGTGACAAAGTACTTGCTGCCACGGGTGTTCTTTGAAGCAATGGTCCCAACTGACACATCCATGGCACCAGGAATCCCGGCCTGAAAAAATTCCAACAAACACGACATAAAACAAAACAGGTCTTCTCATGTATGAAAATCCTAACAGAAAGAGACAGATACCCATCGCCTGAAAACATGGCACTACTACATCACCCCTACATACGCACATCACAGCTCGCATCACAAACAGCAACTCATAAAACCCAAAAACTAAACGAGTAAACACAGAAAAGGAATTTCCCAGAAAGAGATAGAGACCTTCTTACGTACATAAGAAATGGAATGGAGATATTCACAGTTCAGCTTTGTGCGGTGGTGTATGTACGGCGTTGTTAACGCATGCAAAATATATTGCCACTACCAAGACGTTTTTCTGTCTCGGACGACATTATAGCAGTCAGAGCTCTGGTTTATGTAGGTACAACGTATACAGCAGTACATACATAACCACTAAAGGGAAGCTCTGTCTTGTGTTGCTGTAGAAAAGGATAAAGATAGCTTTAAAAGAAACTGGGAAGAAAAAGAGAAATATTTTTTCTTAGGTATGTGTCTTTCTATTTTAGATCTATCTACACAGTTTAGAGATAGCTTAGTGTTTTGTTATGATATGTAAATACAAATAGTACACAACATAGGTACCCGTATCAGTAGTCCATATACCGCTGAACGTTTTTCTTTTTGTACCTAAGCATTTGTATGTATCTTAATTATCTGTATGTTTGTATATATATGGTAGTGTGTATAGTGTTCCTATTTATTTTATAAGAAGCTGGAGTTTTCCAAATTTATTTTCTTTTGATATAAAGCTTAGATCTGTTTGTGCTTTCTATTTACATTGAAGTATTGTGGAGACAGTAGTGTAGTGATACTCCTTCCTGTTGAACATAAATCGCAAATTGTAATGCATCGAACGACGAAATTACTATGTCAATAAACTTTCTTGTCTTGACTTTCATCTCTTATTCCGTTTTTCTTATGTCCCACTAAAATTGTAAATACGACTGGTAAATTCTGTGGTGGATGTACAGGAGACCAAGCAGAGAGACCCAGGACGAATATATTTACTTACAACGAATGTATTTTTGTTGGGAATCATGAAACGATGAATAGTACACACACGAGATATATTTTCTATTTATAGAACATTCCTCCACGACCTTACTATCTGTGTCTGCATGCAAATGTTATGTTATTTGGTTTCTCATATTCACAGAGTTAGCATGTACTTTCACTTTGGAACTTTCTCTTTGAAAGTGCAGAAAGACATTGGTACTAAAAGAGCTGGACTTACGCAATCTCCTCATTTCTGTTTACTGTCCTCAGTGTCCTCCTTCTATTTACAAAACAGAATATTAATAAAATCTCGTGTGTGTGATGAAGTCGAGTGAGTAGTGACGTCTTTAGGAAATATGTCGGCTACAAATAAAGGCGAAATCCTTGAAAGAATATTTTATAATAAATATACTATCACACACGATTCTTCTAGTCCTGAGTCCTTTGTTAACGTTATTCTTCTATTTCCACAGTATTATTTTGTATTTAGGTTCGTTCTGTGGTGGTGGTGGTGACATGCACCTTGGAAGTGTCCAATATGCGCACATTTCACTTTCACCATCCATCAATTTATTTATGGAGTCTTGGGAAGTTCCGTTTGAGTAAATCATTGTTTGGGTGATATCAAGCACTGCAGCTTTGAGTTTATTGCGAACTTTTAGATAAAATTCACAATTCATTCTGAATTGAGAAATGGAAAGTACAAAGAATGGAATGAATGTAATTGAGTTGATTGCTGCTTTTGAAAGAGAAATTGGAATGCAAATGCAAAGGGAGTTTTATGAGCAAACGTCAAAAGATTTCCTATCGTTCATTCACAATTCGAGTCTGTCGTCATTCGCCAACCTTGACTTGCGTTTGTCTGCACAATCAGTATTTCATTTTCAAGGCAATACGAAGAAATCTTTTACAAACTCTTTATTTTTAGTTGTGAAGTGTTAATGCATTTACTGTGGAAAGCTGAGTGTTCAAATGGAAACGAGGATGATATGATCCATTATGTTGTATCTGTGCTTTGAGATTCTTTCACTAAAAGGAAAGCAACCGAACAAAAGGACAGCAGATTGCAAAAAACCGTACAAAAGCCTTTGTCTCTTGATAAAAGTATCTCAAATTTTAATTGAAAAACGTCTTATTGTTTTCAAACGGGAGAATAGAGAAATGAAATCTCGTAGATTGTAAATGTACCTACCTCGTCACAGTTGTAGTAAGTAAATATAAATGATTACAAAAACAGGCATTACGCTCTTAACCAGAACTCAAAGGAATTGCGTAGGAAGTGTTTCATTTCAATCTCGACAAAAAATAAATTCCCTTGGACGATAGACAAGTAAATTGCTTTTTGTTATAGTATGTATATATGTACGAACGAACAATTGATTTACACAACCTCAACTCACGTTGCCACTACACATTTATTTCTTCTGCCTGTTGTAGCAGTTGTGTCTTGTGTGGTTGGACAGAGTGACGCCATGTGAGTCGCCAAGTTTCACACACACACCAACAAAGCAAGATTTCATGGTTGGAACAATTTTAAGAGTCTGCAGACGATTTTGTGTGTGAGTGCCAGAATTAGATACGTGCAAATACCATCCACTTCTCCTTTCACTATAAACGTTTCCTTAATATCATTATTATTATGCATAAAAGGTAAGTTACGGCTTCTTCAATTGGAGTTAAGTTTCATTCTGAGTCCAAGGAATGAATTTTCCAACTTAAAGTCGTAACCATCAAGTCGTTCCTCTATTCTTAGAACGACAGAGAATCCCGCTGAGTAGTTTTATATGAATTGCACTCATCCAGCACACACAACACAAGAGAGAACCATCCGCATCCATAATCCATAGTAGCTCCAGGCAAGGTAAAGCATTTGCATTCGCGTTTCTATTTACTTCGACTACATCAAACTGTGCTGTGGGGTAACGCGTGTATTCACACATACACGACGCTTCTACTAAAAAGGACCAAGTTCTATTACCCACTGTCTATACCTCTCGCACTCCCTGTACCACAAATGACAAAGTCAAGTCACTGTGAGTAATCTCGTGAGTCGACAAACGACGTCTTCCATGAAAATTGCATATTATTATGAGAGAACCTGTGGTGAATTCGTGATAAGCAACGAAACGACGACGGATACAGAACACAAGAGCACTTGTACTAACATATAAAACCGAGAAACGCAAATGGGCTATACAACTTCTACCCTGATAAGATAAGAAAGACCAAGAGAAAATCTAAAAAATAAATCCCTCATTCATTCAACTCGTCTCGTATAAAAGTCTAATGAAAGACGAGCACACGATGAGATGCTGCTGCTCCTGTACTTCTATCTCCTATGCGCTCTTTTCTATTTACACGTTGTGTCTCACACTCCATTGACTTTCCCTTTAGAATTCTCTCTGTCACTCTCTTTCTCTCTCCTCAGTCACTAGTTGTGCCTGTGACTTATCCTTTCCCTATGCAAACGTCCTTTTCAGCTAAGTCAATACTGATTTCAATGTTTTTCCTAACCTTTCAAAACGAAAAGTTAATCTGACATTGAGAGCATGCTTTAATGAAGTGCTTTGTTTCTCAAATTTTGATTTTCATTCATTTTGTGTTTTCAGAGTCTAAACAATTCATTTACGTCTACCTGGCTTGAACATGCAATGAGTGAGTGGGTGCGGATGAATACACAATCAGCTCATTCGCTTTTCTCAAATAATTAGAACTAATTAATCCACTTTGTTCACGGATTTCATGGTATGTGACGTATTAAATGTAAATCCTGCACAGGTTACTCTTTTCAATCTTCCGATTTGTTAACATTTTAGCAGCAATATTTAATTTGTCTTAGTACATGCATATATTAATCCCGAATCGAATCCCGTCGTGTCATAAAAAATAACAAGCAAAGATTAGTCAGGTAAATAAGTCTGTGGGAATCAGTCTTTTTTAAACCAGTTGTTGATCCGAACTTTCTAAGTGAGCTAAAATGGCAGCGAGAAGTAATCTGTTAAGAATTTAATTGCTTTGCTAACTTTGCTTTGCCATTTCGTTTCTTTTCCTTCACTTTGCTTTGTGAAGGTATAAGTACGCTTAAGTGAACTCATCGGCAAAGCTTTTCTGTGAAACCGTTCTATTTCCTTCCTTTGGTTCATGAGCCACATTAACTTATTTGTTTAGTGCACTTCAAAGTTTCAGTAAACCGCTATCAGCCACACTCAATGCAAATGTGCATACGTAGCGAAAGTTCACACTAGTGCAATTTCACACTGTGTCAATATTCCATAAACTGTGAGAATGACTTGGATAGGTAAATAGAATATAGATTGGTCTTCTAGCATAGGCAAAAAAGTCGCTTTTCTAGGGGTAAAACTTTAGCAAGATATGCAAGGTATTCCTTCTAAACAAATATAACGAATTTACCCAAAGTTTTTCACGTGTTTAAATATTAACAAGGTGGATGCATTAGTAGGTATCTGTTTTCAAATGCGTGATTGATGGATAAACTTGTAAAGGTAGGCACAATAATAGAAGAGCAACATATGATGACACTTTCAAGCAAACTTTCCTCATAACGATTCGAATTCGAAGAATATACTCAACAAAGCACTTTACGATGTGCATAAAATTATAATAAGTTAGAGAGCTGTTGTCCCCGAATTTATAGATACCTTGTATGTGAATTCGTGGAAATAAAAAAAGTTTTCAATTCACGTAAGTATACGCATTACCTAATGAGTTAAAAGTAACAGACACAAACTGTAGAATGTCTTCAACTCTGCAAAAATTCGCACTAAACTAAATTATAGTGTGTTAAATCTAAACACTGTATCTATGGAAAGCCTGATATTGTTCCTGTTGTATTCGTTTGTACTTCGTCAGTTACAGTTTCGTTAAACTTAAACATGCTCTGCAATGCAATACAATGGAAATATGATATATAGTTGTACCCAATGGTTTGCAACGGAGGAATAACATCAAACGAAGATTTGGAATACAATAGGGTGGCACAAGAACTGAAGCTATTGAAATGAATCGAACAAGTTATAAAAATAAACCTAGGAGATAATATACAATACCTATATACAGATAGTAGTAGAATGTGAGGGAATTCACATGATGTAATAAGAAGATGAGAATACTTTAGAAATTTAGCATAGAAATTGCTAAAAGGAAATTTCTGCAAGGTCTTCTCTGCCTTGGTAGTAAATGCACATAATAATAAATCTACGTACATTATACAAGTACGTTTAACTACTATGTATTACCATCAAAATGAAAATCGAGCATTTACTACTAACATTATGATATAAAAATAAAAGTGGGATTCCCTTGCTAAAGGTAAAGAAATGAAAGCTCTTTTCTACTTACGCTGAGAGAGAGAGAGACAGATTAAAGAGAGCAAATTGTGATCGACCTATAAATCCTGTAGTACATCGTGTACTTATCCTTGGAAAAATTACATACGTGTCTATATAGTTATATGAAGTTATGATCGGCGAAAGCAGTTAAATGCAGAGGACTACAAGGTAGAATTCTGCATCCTCCAGGGATGCTGATACATAATATCATTCGAAAATATCACATAGGTAGCTCTAACAAGTGCAATGCGTATCTAATGACAATCCGAGAGCAAACTAATGGGAAAAACTATGCTTTACTTACGCCTACAACTAGAAATCAGTTTATACATATTATCCGCGTCACTGTTACTTATATTCAAGCAAATTTACTCTTCTATCTATATAGAGAAGTGAGGATGAACTAAAATGGTCGCTTATAATAACATAATACATATACAAGACATAATACAGTTTCTATTATGGGAAAAGGAAAGGAAAGACAAAGCACACGCAGAGTGAGCATGAACATAAAGAATTCTCCAGGGTGCTCTGATCATAATTCTTTGGGAATCTTCCAATTTATACAACACTTTGACCTACCTTAGACACAAGGCTGCTTTAATTGTAATGTATCCAACTATGTTCATCCACTCATTGCATTTTGTATAGAGACACTAGACAAAAACGGAACCTTGGAAGTGTTGCAAGACACATCGCTGCCGGTTCTGCAGTCAAAACGACTGAAAACGCAACACTTTATGTATCGAAACAAGAGCAGCCGCTACTTTATGGAGTATTATCGTTGAAAATAAATAATAAAATAGATACAGCACATTTTCCGCTTTTCCTTTGCCTTCCAGCCCTACTTTAATCTCTGAATGTTGGCTAAGAAAGACTTATCTCTGTGTAGTTCTAGTATTAAGTATATAGTATATTTGAATGGATCGTTGTCACATCGTGTGTTTCAGTTCATCTCTTCCTATGTTCTCCATTTCGACTTCCACGCTTCTCACCGATAGGACAGAATGATTTATATAGAGTTATTTCCATAAAGATGTGTAAAACAATGCCATGTTTAATCTGAACTAATGTACTTCTTACGGTTTATGACGTAATTCATCCTTTTTGTTATTTTAAATCCGTTATTATTACCTTGTCCAGGGTAAGGAATAAGCATGGGCGTACTTAAAGGTAAAGTACTAATTTACTAACAAGTACAACCTGCTGCTGCGAATATAAGCTAGGTACGTACTTACATAAACAAATATGGAGACATTTGTTTGTTGCAACAGTAAGGCCGTGACCGTGTGCTGTCAAAGTGATGTGTTTCTCCTCGTCATGTCGATTACCTAAGCTTATACCGAAGTGAGTTCATACAGCTTCTATATGTAATCCTCAACATCTAATGTAAAATTGATCTATATAAAACGTAACTTGTGTAACACTATTAGCTTCAGGCTGCCATGTTAAACCAGTTCAGTCTGGATTCCTTACATTGAACAAGGACCTATAATAATAAATATTATGCTTTCACTCATATATATCATACAACAATTGTGATCCATTTCTTAAGAAATTCTAAACACTCACGTCTTTACAAATGTCCTGAAAAAAATGAACTTCATGTATAGAAATCGATTTACGTATCGCTAGTTGATGTTGCATAATATTCTATCTTATCTGTAAAGCGTATACGCAATCATTGAGATTGCACATTGACTATTGTAAGAATTATGTGCATAATATTCTACATAGGTAGGTATAAGTTAATCTCATTAGTCTGAGTTGAAGGGAAGTATTATTATCAGAAAGCGTTTGCAATCCCATCGAAGTTTGACAAATGATTTTATAACAATTGATCTTACACATGGAATATTTCACATTTTTGCATTTAGGTTTTCGAGCTTTTTTAGACAGAATGTTGTTATTGTGTCATTCCCTTTTTCATTATCGAAAAGCTTTCTGTGTAAGCATGAGACAGGTGCATGATGGCATTGAAAGGTAAATACACTATCCAGCCTACTCTTAACACTCAATGTGATCAGGTTTCGCTTATTGAGCGTATGCAAAATCGCACGGAGAGAAGAGAAGGCGAGGAAAGGTTTGTATTTCATAAATATGTATACACACACGCCCATAAAAAGGGAAGTGGATTAAAGGGTAAATGGTAAAGTTCAGGCGAGAATAAAATTGCGAGTAAAGTGCACTCGAGTCGAGAACAACTAACAGCTCGATTGGGTGCAATTCAATCAATGCGCTAACTGAACACAGAGAGAATTCGTGGACAGATGGACGGACACTAAGCTCGATCCAGCTTTATTCCGCCTACTACCAAAGACAAGACCAAGAAACCCATTCATGAAAGCAACTTACGAAACATTATTATAAAAGAGTCTATAAATCCATAAAAGTAAAGTCAAAGTGTTATGTTATGACACGATTCTTATATTGAGTTCGTACAAGTGATCTTACTCACAATACTCACCCTGCATTTTACTCTACTAACAATAACACAGTCAAGTCGGGGAACGGGGAGTTCTGAAACGTAAAATAAACTATATAAAGGTAATAATAGGATTTTGTGAGTGAAGTAAGCATGGTTGAAAAGTATACTACACCAAAGTAAGTAAAAGGCAGGGAAAGATAAAAAGGGAAAATGTACATGGTACATTTCAGTAGGTACTTACAACCATAAATGTATGTAGAACATATAAGGACCATTGTTGCATCTGTAGCTGAGTTTGGAAAAACTAAGCTTCTATAATGATACTTGAATGTATTGTATATAAAAGTGTGCGTGTAGTATATATGTTTTACGTAGTGAATTAGGATTAAAGAGGAGAGGAGGGGACATTTATTGTGTAAGAGTGTGCATGTACATGAGACGAGTGCCCTTTACTCAACAACCACACCAGGCCACACACTCACAGTTTAACAATTCAGTCAAAAGCCAAACCAAAGCACTTGACGAGACGAGACTTGAAGAGTCTCCTTTTGTCTCGTTTTTACTTCCTCTGAGGAAGATTCCTACATTGCTATTAAATTTATAGAGAAATTAAATGAAGTGAAATGAAAGTGACTGACCAGCAGGCGTGAGATGCTGCAACGCAGGCTGAGATGGGTACACAAATGGCTGTAACGAGTAAATCAGCAGCTGCCAAATTGACCATAAGATGATTACGAACCGGAAGTGCCCTTGCTCTGCCTCCGGAGCCGCACAAAGCCGCCAACAGCATACTGTTGCCGATGACTCCAACGGTGAAGACGAGAGAGTATCCTGCAACGAGTAGTGTCCACAAGTGGGAGCCTTCCACAAAGGCATCTTGAACTGAAGAGAATTCTTCTTCACCACGTCCCTGATTGACGCCAAGCCCTCCATTTTCAAAAGTGTCAAAAGCCAGGGTCACACTGGTGACGGTGGTTACTGATGAAGCTGACGACGACAAGACACTTGAGGACTCCGTCTCAAAAGGAAAGTAGTTGTGGTGCTGGTGAGAATGAGAGTCCCTCCTGGAACGCTCACTCCCGCTCCCACGCGATAAAAATAAAAGAATATCACTTCCGCTTCTTTTCCTCCGAGTGCTACGACAGGAAACGATTTCACGGAATTTTCCTTCTGCTACTACTCCTTCGCCAAACAAATCCAGAAGGCAGGGAGACAATTTTTTGATACCCGAAAAACTCGCCTGTCGTTTTCGTTTCTTTTCCTACTGTGGTTCGAGGGATTGAACGGAAGAAAATCCAATAGGTATTCAGAATCGCTTGGGGAAACTTGTTCTGCTGAAACAACTGGAGTTGCTCTTGCTTGTGGAGTATCTGGAGTCAGTAGTGGAGTCACAACGGTATTAGCCTCTTTACTCGTAGTATTTGCAACATTAGCGTTAACAATATTGTTATTAGTATTGTAGAAAGTTAGTTGATTGCCGGGATGAGCATTATGATCTGCAATAAGGCGACTATTCCGGCTACTGGTCGTTGCACTTATAATAATTATGTAGTTTACTGTTATTTCTCCAGTCTGTAGTAAGAATATCTTCGGTATAATTGTAAATTCGGGTTGGAAGGTTGGAAATAGTTTCTGTTACACTTGTTGTAGTTGTAATGCAGAAAGTGTACGAACTGAGAACCAAACTTAATAATCCGTCAATCCATAAGCCTCCAGTTGGAAACGGCAATAATTGCATCCTCTTCCGCGACTACTAATTCTAAGCTCACAGTTTCCTTCACAGTTCCTCCTCCTACACAAACACTTTCACATTGAATATCATTGCTCCAATTGGCCCTACAACATAAACAGCAGATTAAATCGACACAATTGACTTCTCTTGTCTTCATTCTTATGTCAGCATTAGAACTTCACACTCGCAGTAACTCTCCACGACTGAAATCATTCCATTTGTTTTTGTCTTCCCTTTTCTGGATAAACTTTCTCCTCTTTCTTTTCTAGCGGAAAATAAAACAAAACAGATTTTGGCATTAGACAAGAAATCAAGACATACACATAGTAAAACTACAAACAAAAATACGTTTATTCAATACGTGTATTTCTCTTTTGAGTACAAAAAATACAGTTTGGATAAAGACACTAGAAAAATATAATACTGTTGTGGTATTAAGTATTATGTACTAGAAGTCTCAACCATTTTCACTTCCGCACACAATACACATTACAAGTATGTCGTAATTCTTCGAAAGCTGAAGGATAATATAACTAGAGCAAATAAAACACATATGGTCGTAGCACAACACTCGTTATAATAGTATTATGAAGTTCACTCAACTCAATTCTCATCAACCGACCTCTTTTTCCACTTAAAGTACGTTTGGGCAATTGTGCAACAAAAATATACAACTTACTCCCTCAACTCACGTTCCTATAACACACTTCGTTCAGATTACAGATGGATGCTGATACAAAATAATACACTTGCCATACAAATACAAACAGATGTGAGATGAACAAAACCACGACTGCCCTTTCTTTCTTTTGATGTTCTAGAAATAATAATAGGATTCTCAAATATTTAATGTGTGTGTTTTATCCACGTAAATATATTTGCACTCTACATCTTCTTGTACTAAAAGATACATTATTTCTGTGTTTGTATTACATAGCTTGAGGTATATTGACAATGGGTTTGTGTGGGTGAGTAGTCCTAGTCCTACTTTAGAAAATTAATAAGTTTCTGTACCTAGAGACACCCTTACTGTAATGGTATATGTGCTCTTCTTCTTGTTTAGGAAGTATGTGGACTCCCACAGTATACCGAATATTTTATACTCGTATTTCCATCCTGGGCAGAGTTGAGTTGAGTGTATGAAAATGTTTTTGAAGCAGAGTGCATAAAAATGGCAAAAGCAGCAGACTGTAAATAAAAGTCTCATATTGAAGTAAAAAAGGAGTTTGTACTCTCGTATGTCCTTATTCCGGGGCAAAAGCGCGTTTCGTTGTTTTCCACTTCTATTTTCGATTGTTTAAAGCATGTACCCGTATATTAAACACTGAGATTGTCAACGAACTTTTACCTATAGTTTATACATAGAAAACTTCCCTTTTGGTAAATATACATTTTAACAGCAGAGTGCTGGAAAAGGAAGTATGATGAAAAAATGCGACCAAACTTTTATTTACCAAATAAAAGTGTTGACTAATGGCCCCATCCGTCTTTCCGTTCATAATGATAGTTATTTTTCTCGTCATAAGCAGAGAAGAATTGTAGCTGGGTTCTACTAAACTAACATGATGGTTGTGTAGGAGTTTGTCTATCCCTACGTATAGCTCCCAGCTAGGTATGATATACACATGTAATAAACTAAAGGCGGTGGCGATGACAAGTTACTTGTTGGGAGGTTTATAGGGAACCAATGGTATGGTTATGAACATACGGAAGAAAAAGATATCGTCCTTACGAAATATATTAGGTACTCATAGCAAGACTTTATTTCCTGTCTAATGGAATTTTCTACTAAATTACGCGTAAGTGCAAGTGTACGTGTACTTATCTTGAACAATTCTTCCAGGGCAAATGACAAACTTGGAGAATGATGTACCGGAAGTTTTTTTATTGATTTCATCAACGACCTGCCCTCATTGCACTACCACAATAAACTCTTCGTTCTCATTTCAACCATTATTGACTACTTATACATGTATTTTGTATTTTTCTTGCACAAGATCATTTATTTTTCTTAGCTGCATTGCCTGAAGCTGTACAAGAAACTTTCAATCTCTTCTCATATGGGAAGACAGGCTTAGTGAAAATATATACTTGTATAGGGTTTGGTGAGCTAAATCTGATTGCAAAGTGTAGTAGAGATCTGCAAACAAGGAAAATGGTTTAGTTGTAATTCTAACGAAGTTTTGCGGCACATTTCAGTTCACTTACCTTACCTGGTATTTTTATTACTTCCCTGCTTGATGCTTTTGCTGACTAAGCCAGAAATGCAATCGAAATTTGATTTGGAAACCAAATCAATATGACGCACGTTTTCCAACAGTATGCTACCACATTACCTTGTACAACATGAGATATTATTGTCGATTCGATTGGAGTATGTAATGTAATGGAGTGTAACGTGGGAGTTCTAGAGACTAACTCTCTTTTCCCAAGTTACCTTAACCAGATTCTTGCCAACACCCTGAAGAAAGAGTCTTAAAGAAAATAAGATAAGGTCGAAGAATCTGTCTTAGAAATAGGAGACTAGAGGTTGTAAAACTTTTCCCTCACCCCTACTTATTTCATGCAGTCAACCAGCCAAGGTAAATAAATAGTTGAGTATTGCAGTTCAAAGGTACATTCTGCCTAAAGTAAGTTTTTTCTCATTTCCATGTCCCTATACACTACCTCTGGCTCTAAGCATGGCATCTTCTTTTCATCTGTTCTTACAGTCTATCTAGGTAAAATAATATGGATTAATCGTTGTGTATAATCTACAAAATGCATAAATAACACTAAAAATCAAGATGTAAGCAATCTAGTAAGTTTATGAGTGTTTATGTTTTATATTACTTGATCTCACTTCATAGCAATGATATCTCTGCCTTTCAGATACATTTAGTATACGTATTTTCCTCAGATTCAGAATTTTAAAAACTGGTGTCAGCAAATAATAATGTATTCAGGACGTACAAAAAAACTCCTCTGGTTCTGATACTCTGTCATTTCCCTCTTTGAAGTTAAGAACAGAGATATTAATATCTATACGTGCAGACGTACGTACGACGTACGTACGTGCTTAATTCTCAAGAAAACACTTGAAAACATTATATCAAAAGATTTTACGTAAAAAAATTTAGAAATATTAATCAGAAAGAAAATCCTTTCAGTGCAACAAAAAACTTTCTCTATCAACAAGATATTGTATCCATTCTTAAAGAACAGTAGCATTTTAATCCTTGTGAAAGTAAGCTCTCGAAAGTACATCAACCTCCACTGTGGTTATTAACCTCAGTACAACAGTTACTTAAATTCATATTCTTTTAGGTCCTTAATTAATTTTCGTCAGTAATATGTACACAGTAAGATATTCATTTCGTTAGAATTACTTTTAGATCCCAGTAGCACCATTAAAACGCCCAAGGCTTTTACGTAACAAAGAATTATGCAGATACCTACAATTGTGAGTTTTAGGCAGTTCTACGGGTAATAAAGCAAAGAGAGCATAGAATAACCAAAAACAAATTATTATTTTACTGCTAGACTTTACTTGGGGAGAAAGGTATAATATAATAATTCTATACCTATCTCATTTCTACTGGTTACTTTCTCTGGCACGTTGTAAATGAGCGGAATAAATTGGGCAATTAGTAATTGATCGTATTCAAGGGAGAAATGAATTTAAATTGCCATGAGGCCAAGTTCTTTAGCGGAACGAATGTTCTGTGAAGAGAACCGGATGCATAACAAAAGCATTAATGGAAATAGAAGATAGAATTGTAGAGAACAACTGTTGTCGTTGCTTGTCATTATAAATGACTTTGAATTAGTCAAGTCTAACCGGCAGCAGAGAGAAGAGTTGCAGACTAATGAGAACAGAATCCTCGACTTCTTCCCTTTCTCATTTAATTTAATAAGTCAACTGATACCTATGCAGTTCCTCTTCTACAATCTGTTATGCATACAATCTGTCTCTATGCTACACTAGAAAGTATCCAATACACTCGCAATACCGTTATGAACATAGAAGATACAATTATCTACAAAGACTCTACACAGAATGAACACTAATTCTAATATGTAAAAGTAACATTGAAAAATACCATTCACAATGTCATAATATAAGAATGTGCATGCATTAAGAATTGCATTGCAAATACATATAGGAAGTGTTTGTGCATATTATGTATTCTGGTTTAGTAAGCACGTAACATATTTCTTTGCTTTCAACTTGTACGAGTGTATAGAAACATTTAAATTATGAGTGTTTTGTTTTATATTAGAGTGAGCGTAATAGTGTATAAAATAGTGATATGACTTGGAAGCTGTAGCTTTAGATAGTTGATCCGTACAATAAATGTGGAAAGGCAATCTGTAAACTCATTAGCCATTCTCTCACTTCGTTAGTTTCTTATTAAGTTGCTTTGTCTTGAGTCTTGCTTTGCCCCATTTTCTCCAGACTCTTCTTTGCGGCAGGACTGGTATAAACGGGTATAAACCAACATTGTAATATTCAAGTGGATGATCCTCTTCCTTTGTATAATGTGTAATCATGTTATGGTATAATATATGCCTAATACTACAAAGTTTGAGTTTTCCCTAATGAAATTCTGGTATCCCCACATAAATGTCATGATGTTCTAAAACAAAGCCCTGCCCTGATAAAATGTAACCTTGTAGCAAATAATAAAGTTTCTAAATTGGAAGAGAGCTTTACATAATTTTTGTTTGTTTTTCTTTTTGTGTGTGAACAATACGCCCACATAGTTCTAATTTCCATTTGTAAAGCTCTATGCGTATGCTATGCACATTTCTAGCATCTTTCATAGTCAATTTAAATTGTTGCATGGGTCTTTACATTTCACATTAATTCGTTTAGTTCGTTCAGTCTTTGTGTTTTTGAAAGAGATTTTACGCCATGTTCATCCTTTGAGTTTGCGATAAGAGAAAGTGTAGTGAAAGTCTGTCTCGCTTCACTTGTAATTCATAGCCTTTCCTTTTACAAAGAATATGTCTGCTGAACTGGAAATGTATGATAAACACTTCATTCTGAGCTTAATTATTACTATTATTGTTTACAACGTATGTAGTTGGAAAAAATTGCTTTCTATTTTTAGTTCTAAAAGTTTCAGAGATGTACTTAATATTCAATTTGCCGGAAAACATGTTTGATCGTCAGTAGCTTTCATGTATTTTCCTTCGTTATTATTAATTACAACAAATTAGTGTGGGCAAACTAAAACAAATGTTAGTTTTAGAGTTTCATGACACATCTCTAAGAAATTAATTGGGAATCCGTAAAGCAAAAGAAGAATCAGTAATAGAATGTTTTTTTAGCAATTATTTAAAGTAATTTATGTGTTCCAGCGAATAAAAATGCTTGTTTTGATTAGTAAAGTTGAAGGACAAGAAAACACAATAACTTATTTGTAGTGATGCACATTCGCCCTGCGTGAATTCAGCGGAAAACAAGAGTTTGAGGCAATTTGTCAGTGGGGAATTAGAGGATAAGGAGAAGATAAGGACTACGAGAATCCCAAAGATATATTTTTCCCTAATGGATGGATACATGAATAGCATTCAAATTTCAAGCCTTTTACATTGTGCGGTATAAAGGTACGGGCTTCGGAAGTATAGAACTACGAAAGATACTCCTCTTGTATGTTTAAGTCAAGTCAACCAGTTTTTTGTGGCTTTGCGTGCAAAGAGCAGTATTAAACTAAACTTAGTAGAGCTGAAGTATGACGCTCGTCTTCTTTCATTCGTTTGGCTTGGGAAGAGATTGTTACCCTTAGGTTTGAGCCGGAGCAGTCAAGGTGATTCTGATTCAAATGAAATCTCTTCCCACACACAACTCTCTCTCTTTCTTTCTTTCCTCATCCTGATTCGATTTTTAGCTCACAGGCAAAGAAAAACTTGGAATTTCTCCTACACTTTCTTTTATCGTGTCTCTGAGGAAAACACTACTATTATACATGGCGAAAGAAGACTCGTATACGAAGGCGACTTGGTTTTTAACATTCGTGTGAGTATAGAACCACAATTTATAAAGCTAGGGTGACATTAGCCTTTACAAAAAAAGTCTGAGCTCTTCGTTCGTGCATACAAGTAGAAATATCGCTTTGTATATAATGGAGAAGTGCTTATATACAAATAGTGTACACGGACTGAACACTACCTGTATTTTCTTATTTTGCTATGTACTTTTTTATTTACTATATTATGGGTTTTCAAATTGTCATGTTCAGTCTTGCAGAATTTATACTGTTTTCTACCTTATCTGCGAAACATAAATGTACTTTATGTAGTGAAAATTGTGTACGAAACAACACAGAGCACAAAATGTGATATCAAATTGAAATGACGAGTGATTTCTATCTGCAAGAGCATTTGTTGGAGAAGTAAATCGTTTTCCGTGCTAACTTATTATCAAAGAAGAAACTGAAGGTTTTCTCAGCAGGGCCACTTAGTAAGAAAACCATTAGTGTAATCAATTAGCTCGGCTGCAGGCTTCTTTCTGACGTCTGACAGGTGTACAAGACTCAGAGTCGAGTCAGCGGATCCATTACCGTTTCACTAGTGATAAACTACTCACAATCAGAAGATGATGGGTGGAAGGTATTGTGGACAGATTCTCATACTACTTACTCAGTTCTCGTAGCTATAAGTACTATGTTATCGCAAAATGACAGAAATTAAATAAAAGAACTTTGATGGCGAAATATTTCTATTTTGTTTTGATGCTTTCTTTATCAAGGACCAAGAAATATTCCTTTGTTTCTTACAAATAAATGGGAAGATGATGTTGGGAAATTATTACAATTATTACAGATATTTCATATTCCAACGTTCCAATACAATTTATGTTATTAAATACGCTCTTAGTATTAGTGTTCCCTGAAACATTATGTAGATGTGTATAAGTTATAAAGGCTTTAGATAATGAAGAAAGAAATCGATTCACAAATATCAAAGTCTTTCTTTCCAATGAATGGTAATTTGATGACAGTCTTCGTCTTATTCTTCAGCATTTGAACAACTCAATTTCTACTCGGTAACTTCATTTGTATGTAAAACAATTCTTGAATGTAATAATTACAATACGATATAATACTCCAACTTCTAAAGTAATAAAATATTATTGCCAATTAAATTAATTGCTCACATGTGAGTGAGCTTTGTAGGTTCAGTTTTAACGAGCAATGTATAAAATTACAAATAAAAGATTTTTCTGGATATTACCTAAAATTGTCAGACAAGTCACAACATAAATATAATACATACATTTGCTACGAGACAAAATTACCTATCGATATTTATTTGAGATGGAAGATTTCTTTTGCTCGAGGAATTTGAGATGTTGGAATCTGTTTGAATGTATATGATACGAATATAGATGCGAACGATGTGAAACAAAATTGTGACTACAAAGTATCTACAGAAAAGATTATTTCAAGTAAAGCGTGGGATAATTAATTAATCCTATGAAAATTACCAGGGATTAATTTGAAAAAAAGTGTAAAACTGACGAATTCTCTTTGTTTTGGAACTATCTGTAGTTTGGACTAGTTTTCCCATTGAACTGCAAACTGAAATCTGTATTATACTTTTTAATTTCTTATAGTAAAGCTGGTTAATTAGTGAGCATTCTATATAAAATGTCTGTACTTTTTCTTATCGTTAGAAGGTTAGTTTTAATGCAAGTTGATATTCCAGAAGACTATTTTGTATCGATCTCTACATTTTGCATGACAAATTGACATCTATGGAACATAATACTACTTTCTTGAATCAATAAAAAAATAATGATCCATACTCTCAACAATTCAATCTACCTACGCTTAGCAAATGTACCAACGTTTGCATTATTACGATGAGGCACGAGGCATGCAGAAAGAAACAAGATGAGGAAGATGAAGATTATAAACCATGATAGAGAAAATGGAAAAATTTTACTAATAGAAAAACTTTGCTGTCGACACATACGGCAATTCAAAATTGCATGTCTTACATAAGCATGAATGGATATTGTGAAAATGCTTACAAATTGCAACCATATTACATATAAGCTTATAAAAACCAACAAACCCGACATGTTGAATACTATAATAGGCTCTTTCTTTATCAAGTTTGGCGATGAAACTTATATGCGAATCGTTCTGTCTGTCTGTCTGCACGATAACTCAAGGATGCATGATTTGTGATAATTTTTCAAATTGGTGTACGTATTCCGGTGATCTATTGAAAGGCGAAGTTCGACGATGGGGTCAATCTGTCAACTGCTTCATGACCTCTGACACATTCAATGTTTATTTACATTAAGCTGTTTTTCAATGCATTACGAAACTTTTCTACTGCATTGACCAAGGTTTATTGGCTATAGGTCTGTATATACGTGTGCATTATTATTACTACAGCAGCTCAGCTGGCTTTATGACGATTATTGTAAACTTCATTTACATATTATACAGATCACAGATAATGACAGTTTATATATCTAACTATAGTATGGTAAAAAGACGTATATTTGGATACAGACATTGTCAACTAACATCTTTCACCATTTTAGCTACAGCATTTTGAATTTGTATTTATTTTGTGTAAATACATGTTTTAAATGTACGAGTGCTGCTGCGTAATAAACCTGTTCATATCTGGTGTCAGAGTTTCAGCTTTGTCCGTAAATCGTGTGACATTGTCTTGTCCTATATGCATACGCACAACTGCGGGAGAACAGATACACACTGCCCTTTGTCTTAAATCCCGATTGTAAGTAAAAGCATAGGCAGAAACCCGATTACATGGATCGATTTCCGTTTTCATTTACTTTTCGGTTTGTTCGCGGGATTACGTTTTCTATTCTCTTCCAACCCAGACAAACTTTGAACGCTAAATGTGTTATGTTGTGTATGTTTTTGTACGTAACTGAACTATACATTATAGACTTTCTCCAGACTACAGTCTACAATGGACTCCCATGATATTCTAAAATACAGTGCATTTCATATAACACAAGTACTATTAGGTATTATTTCAGTGTAATGTACCTATACAGATATTAGATAATGAGTATAGGTATTGGTAGCACTTCTACATAATATACACA
Source organism: Pogonognathellus flavescens (assembly GCA_019776165.1). Taxonomy (NCBI): domain Eukaryota; kingdom Metazoa; phylum Arthropoda; class Collembola; order Entomobryomorpha; family Tomoceridae; genus Pogonognathellus; species Pogonognathellus flavescens. The sequence continues at coordinate 7,433 of JABASD010001337.1, read as the reverse complement.
GATATTATTTGTACAAGTTGGAATATTATAGGATAAATATGCATATACATGTAGCAGCTAAAACACATTTGACTTTCGACACAATGTGAAACATGGAAATTTGTCACATTATATTTCCAGGAACATTGTAACCTCTTAGCTTCGTTTTGTAGTCTGCATTAAGTAGGATTCATGGCCAGACACGAGAAAGCACACAAAATCACGTTTGTCACTACTGTATCATTCCATTAAACACACTTTCCACAACTCTCGACGTTTAATGACTTACAAATACCAGTTTTAGTAAAACAATCTACAGAATTCATTATACGAATCATACAACACTCTTAGGCGTATTTATATTTAATTTAACACAAAGAGACTATATAAGTACTTAACGTATCCGTTCCGTGTACTTATACTGTATAAATATAAGAACTAGGAACTTCCTTTAAAAATTATTGTCGCTACACTACATAAAACAAAATAATATTGTCAGCACTTTTCATTGTGTAACGTGCTCTTAAGTAGAGTATCTTTCATGTCGACACTGCACGACAAAGCAGAGCTACCAAAGCATGGAGAATTTTGTGGGAATAATTTCAAGGTTTTATGCATGAAGTGGTAATGTATAAGTTTGGAAGTAATGGCTCTTTCACCGCCATAAATTTTCTAATTGTTGTCACTACTAGTTGTATAAATATGAGGCTAAAGGGCTTTTAAGGACTTTCACATGCATTTTTCGCACACATCTATCCGGAAACTCGTTACTGACTTTACTTTTTCGTCCTTGTGGTCTGGGTATGTAGTTTCTGCGCTCTTTCCGCTGTATTTCATCTCTAGTGGTGCTGTACTAAATGTTTTAGAGGTGGACCAGAAGGGCATTGTAATAGAATTTAATGCATACGATGATCCACTTAAGAAATATAAATTGTTCACACTAAACACTCACTATACTTTTATAAGCATGACAAATACAGATGTAGAAGAGCCTTTATATACAGAGTACAGATATATATCTTGGCCAAAGGACAATTTTATTCTCTTATAGTCTCTCAACTACTTTGACATTATCATTGTCCTATTCTGCATGCCATCAAGTAAAGTCCCTTCTAAGAATACAGTCTCCAAGTCATACGGGCAGGAGTTGATCTTATAAGCGGCCAAAATGAAAGTTCACGGTACTTTTGTCATGCAAAAGTGTTATACCTACTCACGTATTATACACGATGGGCTCTACGGAAGTCTTTTCGTGTGAAATTAAAGGATGAAGAGAGCAAACAACAAACTTGGGGAATAGTACGTGGGTTAAAACAAAGTTTTGTCGGATAGAAGTAAGTGAAAGAAAGTTAAAGAGAAGAAAATGAGTGAAAATTCATTTACAATGCAAAATAAAGTCGGAATCCCGAGAATCTCATGAGCTCAAAGTGTGTCTCACAATCCACTAACCAACCCAGACACTAATTTTCATGACCGCTTAACATTAGCACAATAGTCACAGTCAGCCAAAAAGATATTTTTAAATTCTCATTAAGATTTCTTACAAAACTCATCTTTAAAGAAGGCAATTAATCTATCTAGTCTACCTACTCTGTCGGTAATTATAACAGAATAAATTATTTTATAAGCACTAGTAATAATTCATCAAGTCTTCTTTCGTTCAAGAAAGAAAGTGCTGATCTATGCAAAAATTTAAGATTATTCATTATTATACAATTTTATAAAAGCTAGAAAACGAAGTAGGTAAGGTGTCTCACATATTAAGAGTAAGATCATTTCAAAGTTGAAAATCTTTGCTCAAAATCATGGTATTTTAACAATGCAAAAATACTAGATAAAGTGTGGGAAATTGCATGTTAGTAAATTACACTCATCGACAGTGGTAATGGTAATTAGCAAGTATATGAAATGAACTTCACTAGACCTAGGTATATAATGCATACATTGCGAAAAATATTATTATTCCTCCACCAGAGCCTAGAAAAATTCAATCGCAATGAATGATGAAATTGTATTTTATTGACATTTCCTAGTTTAAATTGTATGTGCTAATTGTAAGTATTTAATATTTTATTGTTTAGAACTACATAGTCTAAGAGCATTTAAACACAAGAAAGCACTGCGAAAGCCCAGGATTGTTAAGTGAATCGTGAAGAACGACTAGCTAAGAATAATGCAAGTTAAAATCACTCGTATTTTCACAAAGCTAATAATTTGGCCTATATAACATATTCAGATATAAGTATATACTATATTTGTACAGGTTATAAAAACAGATTTAATGCTCCTATGCAGGTTTTCATGTGAATAAATAAATATTTAGCAATGCATGTAGTTTGTGTAAAAGCTGTGTGTATACATAAACAAGAAGATAAGCATCTCACAAATCTCTCTCGTCCATTAGTACGAACTAACAGTTGAAATTATTCACTCACTCATAGCCAGTCTTGCTGAAACTAATTCTTCACAAGCTGAACTGTTTATTGCTCACTGTATCTTTCACTACACACTGTTCTACCCGTAAGTATGGTTTCAGCATGCGGAGAATAATAATCCTTGGAAAGCTGAACAGCACAACACTACACAGACCTAAGTACACAAAAGTCTCTGTGTTGTAGATAAGTTGTGTTTCGGTGTACCACTCAAAACACAACATGTAAAGCCAAGCAGTCATGAACTGCAACATTCTATTGGAAATTCTAACCTCAAGACAGAAATTACTTTTTATTTCACTTATACTTTATTCATCACTGAATATGAGAGGGTGATATATCTATAGCGTGGAACCTTTAGCTTACCTAATACATTTTACATATACTGCATTACATCTTTTCTGTATTTACAGTTTTACTATAGACGAATATTATATACACAATCTATAGGTTGAGGAAATCCTTTTGGAAATCGCTGTACGAAAAAGTCTCTTGACTAGCATTCATACAATTAGTAATTCACAACTTCTCATTACATCGTGGATCACGCCATGTTGCTTTTTGCTTTCTCGAGGAAAATGTTACTTTTCCAGAAGAAAGAATATGTAAAAAGTCACGACATAAAAAATCCTTGTGCGTTGGTTTGCCCTGATAATCATGAGTCTTTAGTTCCTGTGCCATCATCTTCACTTCATGGACTACATGCTATAATAATGCCAAACGGAGTGAATTCTCAGTTCAACTCAGCGAAAGTAAAAGTTCCCAAAACCTAGGTAGGGAATGTCGTTCAAATAAAGAACTATTACTTCATTAGACTTTTCTCATATTATATCCTGCAGAAAGTAAACTGAAGTACCTCTTGCCACTACTCTACATTCATATATGTACTCACAAGTATAGCTCAGCTAAATACAGCAACGGAAATGGGAATACTTAACTGTGTCTACATATAAGTTTATTTCTGTGTGTAAGCCCAGCTCAGAATTTCGTGCATAAAAGTAAGTGCTTTGTAAGTAGTCAAGCAAACAACGATTTCTGGGGAAATTCTCCAAGTAAAAAATGTTTTCCCTCTCCAAAGAATACATCCCAGTCCCTCGCCCTTGCAAATTTCCATGTGGTATTTAATTATAAGGTCTTGTAACAACGAATTTCAGATCATGAAGGTACTATTAGTATGTAGGTTTGTTGTCAGCAAAGAAAACAAACTTAATAAATAGAAATCTCATGACTATTAGAGGAAAAAATCATTTTTATACATTTTCATCAGACAAAACGACCACTGTCATATATAAAATATGATGATGATGATGATAGCCACAACTAACTCGGTCTAAAAGGTTTATACACAAAATTACAGAAAAACACATTACATAGGAAATTTAATTTATAACAACAAATAAATGCAATTTAAGATGTTAGATTTTTTCCGGGGGGAAGGGGATCTGTATAAGTACCTATACAGCAAAATAAATCATGGTTATATTAAATCAATTATGTGACTACGTATAATATCTTTGTCTTTACATACTGGATGTGGTGCACATTTATAAATCTTAGGTTATAAATAAACCTCATGTATATGTAGTGTTCTAGGAAGGAACAATAAAAGGAGAACTTGTACGAACAATGCATGAATGTAAATTGGTGTGATCCGTTTGTAGTGCATTGCACCCGCTTTGTTACAGAGCTTTTATTATAACCATGTGTCCCTGCTGCTATCACAAAGTATTTACAGACTTTGTATAATGTCTTTCGGTGGTAGGTGTCTAGTACTTTACACTCAATACTCCTAAACTACGAATAAATGCTTAAGAGCTAGTAAGTTTATATGTAGAAAGCAACTCCCCCAGTAAAATCTACACTAGCATCGTATATACTATTAAAAGCACTCTCGTGTATATAGAAAAAGTATTGAGCAAATATAATACATATAGATTGTAAGTGCCTAAAATTATATGAGTACATCTAGAGTAATATATTTTCCTATTATTATGTAGCCCATATCATCTTATGTAAGTACGAGGATAAACTTTCTCTCTCTAAATGATCTAAAATTGCTGCTATTACTGCAGTTTCTACTGTGCAGAGAAAGTTGGACTCATTAGAGTTATCCAAACATCCAAGTAGTGTTAACGTTAACTCCAATAATTTTCAACTCAACGCACACACACGTACATATTTTTTTATTCTACATTTACTGCTCAAATGCATACAGAATGGAATTCCTCTCAGTTCCCCTTCAAAATTATCACCACGATTTTCTATTTTGCAATAGAATTTTAGAACTTACATTTACAAATACTTGTCAATAAAATTTACTTTAAATGCTTTTGCATAATGTGAGCAGATGTGGTACAGTTGTACCTCCTGCATTTCTGCTGTTTCAACTGCAAAGGCAATTTTGTGAATCACAGTTCGAAATTCATAAAATCAGTATTGTAAATTACTAAAATATTATGTGAGTCACGGGTGTAGGTTATAGATAATCTTTACAAGCCTATGGTAGGTAGGTTACTGTTTATTTTAGTAAATGAAATGAATTAAAAAAAACTGTTTTGAAAAGTAAAGTTGCATTTAATGGTCAGAAAGGAAGGAGGAAGGACTTAATGGATGACCTCATGCGGGGGTGAATGAAAAATAAATGGAAAGTGTTTAAAAATGCAAAGAGTTGCAGTTAAAGTAGTCTTCCACAATAAACGACCCACGCAAAACTAAAGGTTTCCTTTATTCGCAACAACTGCACTTACATTGGTCATTATCATAGTACAAACGGCCAAGCCATGTCTCGTTGTAAAATCGTAAATTGAGTTGCGTGGGGGAAATCAGGACAACTTTTACCATGCGATTGCAATCTAAACCGTTCTTCTTGAAGGTTGTCCGGTTTTTACTTTTTCTTTAATTCCATTCGTCTAGCGACTGTCTGCTACAAAACTAAAGTATACAAGTTGACTCTATTTGGCGTGTTTAGCAAAGATGTAAGTAGAAAGGGAAGCTTTTTCTTCTCGAAGAAAGAAGTTTGGACAAAGCAGTGAAAACAAACAGACGAGACAAATATCATTCTCTCAGAGTAATGATACACGAGATATACAAAAGAAATCTCTCCCTCATGGTACCACGTTGCGGTATAACACAGACGATTGTAGTCTCTCATCAAATCTTTGTTAAAGTGGAGTTAAGTATGTCTTAGTGGGTTGTAGAACGTATAGTGAGATATACTGAGGACAAGACGCGCATCTAATGGCGAGAGTAAATATAAACACTACACACACACCACAGAGTGTAGTATTAGTGACAGAGGATAGAAAAACAAGGGAGCCCACAGCCAGTGAGCTGATTCACGTGGGTCTAGCGTTAGAGTTCTTTATCTGTGGGTGATTTTAGTTAGCAGCTTCCGCCTGCATGGCTTCCCACAAACAATAAATTACACTTAACAGAGGAAAAGAGTCAAAGAGACCAAAAACGAGAAAGAGAGAGCCAAGCCAATGCCAGATGGACGAAAACAACCGTTTTCTGTTTTCACCACTTCCGCTCAGCCTTTCACATGGCTCGCCCGACTTATCTTTATTAGTAGAAAGAATGCAATAGAAAAAGTAGCTCTTGCTTTCTTGGCTCTACTGAGTCAGTCTACATAACCACAACAGTCCAAATCTCTCTTTAATACAACTTGCATCTGCACATTTAATATGACCATGTAATCATAGCAGTAAATACTCCTCTTCATATACGCTCCTTTCATCGCCAGTTAGCTTTCGTCCCAAATCATTCTCACAGCTACAGCAAGGTCTTTTATGAATACCTTACGTTTTTTAAATGCGGAAATACAAAAATGGATTCTCATCTTCAATTCAAATTTATTTTAACTTTCACGTAATTTTTATGTACTAAAATATCTTAGATCTTTACGTTTGTAATTTTGCTTTTTTAAACAAACTGCTCGGTATATCTACAGAATTTACATACTTTTTCCTTTATGTGTGGAATAAAACTGATCCACTTTTAAATGAAACATTTTTCTCAATAATATTTCCAAACCGGTATACCAGTGCAATACAAATCAAATCAAAGCATGCCTTTGTTGTCAAACACTCTTCAATTCTTATAATAAAGCTGATTTCCATGAGAGGCAACTGTAATTGACCCGCATGCCAACTTTATATCATCTAAAAAGCAACGACAAAGTATTTTGCGATGAAAGTTAACTTGCGATAAGAAGTACGAGAGCTGCATAATATTCTGGGAAAAATTAGATGTTAGTGGTTGATATGAATCGCACTCATACCATAATATAGTTAGTTATTCGTAGCTGCGCTTCTCTAAAGGCATTCCGGCTGTGTGTGTTGGTATTGATATCTATACTTGGCTTTGACTGACTAATAAAGACGGGGAAATATTCTCATTCTATTTGTGTGTGTGTATAAAAGGATGAAAACACACGTAAAATATATAGAAGTGGGTTAGTTACAATATGATCTGAGGAACTATAAATAAATAGTAGGCGACCACGAAGAAGAAGAAGGCAGGCGATGATGCACAAAGGCATTCTGCTCTACACAAGAATCACAAAATTGCTTTTCTCAATGTTGTCTTTTGGAATCTCCAACTATTACTTCTGGTCTAGAACTAGGCGGTCGTATGAAAGAGAAAAGTGTTCTATACCACACCACAGCATTGCACAGCTTTACCTTCATCCATGACTTCACTTGACTTTGCTTTACGTTTTTGGAGTGTCAGCAAAGTCCAACGGACCCCATTCATTTCGCAGGATGCTGTTCATGATGAACTCTGTTTTGTAGGTGTAAGCTAAAGCTGGCTAAAGGAAAGGCATGCCAAGGCTTGGCCACAAAACTAAATACACACACAGAAAAGGGCTATGCTACAAAGCTAACTTATTATGGCCCTGGCTATGAAATTTCATGGAGTCTGTCATTTAGTTAGCGTACCTACTGTAAAAAACGACAGTAAAGGTGCAGGTACGATGCTGTGATGCAATATGCCACTGATGGGGGATTCTCTTTGGTCACT
>JABASD010001336.1:0-42331 GCA_019776165.1 Pogonognathellus flavescens | reverse complement strand
TTCTTTATTGTTATTTTTAAGGAGCTCTTTGGGGTGGTATACGAAACACACAGCAAGGGAAAATTGAAGAGAGAATGCCGCTGCTCTACTTTATCATCCCTGAAAGGATGTTAAAAAATCCATTGTACAAAATTGCATTGCATAATTTGAGAGTGAATAGCAGGCGACTCACGAGCCCTTATGATTTTCATGAAACTCTCAAAGACTTTTTGAATATTTCAACTCTAGAAAATGATTCAATTAAACATAGAACAGTGAAATTGTCAGCAATGAAGAAACCTCCACGGGGTATCAGCTTGTTTCTTCCAATTCCTGCTGATAGAGATTGTGAACAAGCTGGAATTGGGGAACATTTTTGTGTTTGTAATTCCATGAAAAATATATCTGTTGAAAATAATACAGATGTATCTGAAGGTGCAGAAAAAGTGGTAGTGACTATCAACCACATTTTGCAGAATGGAAATAATGCAAGTAGTAATTGTGCAAATCTTACTCTTAATTCTGTACTCACAGCTGAAGAAATGGAGCTAAATGAGTCTACAATTCATAGACACACCAAGGAAGATGTTGATAACGATGCTAATATGATACTTACTGTGAATTTAGTAACAAATCCTGGCAATGCAAGTTTTGAAGCAATGGTGAAACGTTACGGCATTTTAAAACGTTGGAGAGTTTTGGGTGAGATAAGCAGAACGAATTTATATGGCAATCAAAGTCACTGTACGCAAAAGTATGAATTGAAAAAGTATTGCTATTGCTTACATTAAAACGCAACTGATAATGGTATATTGATGATCTAATAACACCAGGACATTATTTCCACAAACATGTAGCTTCATTCATTGTAATTATACTACATTCCGTATAAGGTGATGCACATTTCCACTGTGCAAATACAAGTTATTACCTTACATTTTTCCATGCAAATTACCATTGATCCCATCAGTCGCATGATAATTTAAAATTGAAACGCAAGCAGCATTATTATTGAGTTTCTTGAAACGACTTGTTACTTGAATTTGCATTTTATTTCAGTCGTACTATTACATGTAGTTCCGAAAATAAACCCTGTTGCTTTGCTTTCCTTACACTCATAAACAGGCCAACATAACTATCACGTACACTTGAAAATAACGTACACAGCAGACTAGCTGTTTCTATTGCTCTTTCTAGAGGTAAAGTTGCGTGAGCTCCACTTTCCTTCCACTCTACTATTAGACAACTATTTTCATTTGCTGTTCTGAATGAAAACAAGCCATAGAGCTTTAGCATTTGGCATTAACGTTCCGTACAGATCTACAGAGAAAGACACGTGCATTCCACATTACGACCGATAATTCCATGCCAAACGAAGCTCTCTACTCTTCGTGGAATTACATACATGCTCTCTCATTAAACATTATGAACCGACATCCGAACATACTTTTACGTCTGCTAGCAAAAACAGACGCCTCGTCTGAAACTGCTTCATGCATCGTACACAAGACAACTTCACACAATCAATTCCTATCTGTTCTGTCTGAGTACATACTTGAATATAACCAGCATGCAGGAGCAGCATGTGTAGTAGTGGTACTTGCACCGTACATTACCTTACTAGTTGTAGTCGTACCACTACTACTACTACTTGGACCATTTCACCATTCTCCGTAAGAAGACTCTTTCTCGTTTAGTCTCACTTTAGTTTAGTTAGCATTAGCAAAGTCCCAAATCACCTTGTACCCCAGAGACATGTAAACATATCAAATAAAGCCAATCCTAAATAAACTAGAAACTGGTTTCCTCGCTCACAATACGTATTATGGAAATGCCCACGAAACTAACTGAAAACACACATAAACATCTCTCTCCATACATTCACAAATTTTATGCCATTGCTATTCAGTTTTAGTATTTCTGTTCATCGTGCAGAATACATCTACTAAACATGGTGGAAAATAAAAACGAAAGTACTGCACATAACACACAATGCCAGACAAACAGAACGTAGAAAACGTAGCCCTAGTACTACGAGTAACTTAATATTATCTGTCTAACCACCTAGCGCAACGATAGTGAGTTTTCTGTGTAAAAGTATGTTTTACTGTAATTGCTATGGTCAACTTCAACTTGACTTGCGTTATGTTAGCCTCACAGCTATCACAGCACATTTCTCCTACAAAACGGACACATTCTCTTTCTATTCTACTTTCATCCATCGCCAGGTTTACATCACATCCACATGCCTGCTGTGTATTCTCCGAAGCTAAATACAAAACTCCCACTTCAACTACTATGTATTTACTGTCCCTGCACTACGTACAGTTGTTAGCATTGGAAGAGGAGTGCTCCAACTTCGAACTGTAACAGAACAAACATACAATTTTGCTAACTAAGGGCCATAAAGGATAAAATCTGAATCCTTTGCGAATTGCTACATCCGACAAAACGCACGTAGCTATTAGGGAGTTTGCTGTTATGTAATTCTTCTATGGACATAACGACTAACTGTCCCCAGGCTGCTGTTCACTTGTAACGACGTCTCCTAATGCAGAATTTAACAAATTTTTCAATAGTTACGGTTACACCCAGCAAGCTACGTTATTTACAATTTTATAACTCAAGTGTTATTATTAATAATATGTTTGTTACCTACACACAACTAACTATGTTGATATATAAGTATACTACAGTCAACACGTTGTACCACACAAAAACGATAACAATAGGCGGATCCAGAACTACAACAATCATATTACTACACTAACATTTCTATACGTGGATTATTGTGTCTACCTGTTTAGTAACAACGTAGAAAATGTACATCTATTTTGTATTTCGATGTTTGGTGGTGACGGAATGACTTTAGGAAGAAATCTATAATAACGGAGTCGTAAAAACTACTGTCCATGTTTTTATGAATGTACAAGTACAAGTTCTACGATGAATAATGATGACATGACACAACTATACACATAACACTAACAATAAGCTTTATTATGAGGTATATATTTTTACACTAGAGAAAAATTTGCTTGTGCCTGAATGAAACTGACTGTTTCTTTATATACTTCATAGGCAATTCTGTTTTGTAGTTTTGTTATAGTGTTGTCTTTGTAGTTCTAGCGATATAGACCGACAATAACGCAGAAACGGGCTTCCTTTTCCTTCCCATATTCATATCAAGTCCTTCAGTCTCTCATACATTATATATTTGAATGCACGCATAACAAACCAACCTAGCCGTAACAAATGCCACAGAGATTTATACGAGATAGGAGATATGCACTAAACTACATATGAACATCAACATCAGGTGCACCCTTGTTGAAATGACTTCCCCCATTCAGTTCACTGAATTCAGAACAGAAGGGTAAAGCACCATCGTCGACGGAACTACATACAAACCCAGTATTGGCCAGTATGTATATACAAACAAACTTACTGTTCACAAAACAAACCAGACCGATGGATCATGGAAGGACATGAGGAAATTGTAGCACACCAGAGGGAAAGGATTGAATGCACTGAAACGTCTGCTGGGCTTGGGCCTCGTTAAAGGGCGTCAGTTTGGTTGAATTGTGTTATTTAACTGCAGAAGCAGATTTATCATTTAGTACACAACATAATACGACCTACCTACATAATGCATGCATACAGAACAACTACAAATAATACAGCACGCATATACACAGGAATATAGGAGTGAATAAAAAATGTTGCTTGTGTATATCCCACATTGTTTGTTGGCAATAAAAATATAACGAGAAGCAAAGAATTGTTTGTATGCATTCAATTTATACGCATCGTTAATGTATAATACTAAGTTCGGTGTGATAATATGGTGTATCGTAGTATACACCATGGTATGGTATCCATCCATAGTAGCATAGGATTAAATGTAAACTAGAAAAAGAAATGAGAAAACCGACAAGCCAATTTTTAGTAGCAAGTATGTACGTTTTGTACATAGAATGATGAATGTTCTTGCCGTGGTTCTGTGCATTTGCATTGGTAGGTACGTGAGTAAAACTGATTGTTAAGTCTGAGCACAGAGCATATTATCCTCGTTTACTTTTTATGCATTTCACTTAAGCACGGAGGATGCAAACAGCATCCGACTGTTTTACGTTAACTGCAGTGAACGTTTAGTTCTTATTGACTGCAAAGTTTTCTCGTTCAGCTTCTTCAATAGCGAACAACTTGGAAAAGTCATGCATGAAACTAACTGAACTGCACTTTCGTAAGTATAATCCAATCTTTTAATAAACTCTGCGGAAATTCGTGGGCTAATAATAGAGAGAAGCTCATGATTCCATAATATTATCTACTTGTCTATCGGCCTCGCCTTTCTTTGCTATTGTTCTTGCAAAGACTCCTGAAAATTTAATGGACAACAGTATATTTCACCTAATTGCAACAAATAGGTAAGTAGTCTTGGATCGTGCTTTGTTCAGCACAGGTAAAACTTGGGATTTTATGGAAGAAATGGATGTAAATGATTTAAGGTCTATAAATCAAAAAATTCTCCTTATAATTCTATACTTATACTGGGTAATGATTGTGGAACTATAGCTTTGCTGGAATGTATTCAGATAGAGTAGAGATACAATACACAAACGTACTACAACTAGTATTAGTGTACACGTTAGAAGAGCTTGCAAGTAATAAACCTGAAGTACATCACATATGCATAGCTGACTACAATAGCAACTCAACTATAAAAAATCCAACTTGCAAGCTAACAATATTATTTCTCTTACGTGTAATCCTCCTCCCTATTATAGTCATCGGAAAATGAGGATGACTAATCTTATCAAGAACCAACTTGTATAGAATTAGAATGAACATTAATAGTACGGCACAGAGAAGGGTTTGCAATCAGCAATTTATGCACGGACCATGTCACGAAATTTACATTTGATTTTGACTCATTCTAGTACTACAAGCAAACCATCCCAATTCTCATCCTAAAATCATCAACATTCAACGGCCCGTCTTAAATGTTCGGATGAAAGTTGCACTATGGACTATCATGCATGACTAAGACTGTTATTTACAGATCCAACGGACAGAACAAAGATAGAGTGCAGACCTGCTAACTAAAATCTGATTTTATACACACGGATACGTAATTGGTTTAGATCTGGTTGAATTTCTATTTACTAAATATACTAAATGCTATAATAATACAAAATCCTAACTTGGAAATACCCAAAAGCATACTACTCTAATCTACTACAGGTACTTGTATATACCTGTTTCATTAAATATACAAAACGGACAAAGGAAAAAATGTAGGTAAAGGGAATGGTTCATCTCGTACGAATGCAATCAATGTAATTCATTAGTTGCTGCTGAGTAAGTACTGATCAGAAAATAGCTTAGTGCTTATTATGATGATGGTCATCAGCGTGATGATCAAATCATTGAACATACTTCGGTAGCTTTTTTATAAATTCTTCCAACGATGAACACAAGTAAGCATAGAAGTATTGTACCGGATTGTATACACAAAAGCATATTGTTGTGAGTAAGCATCACAATATACCTTAGCAAACGTTTGCGCATTTGCCAAGTATCCTGTATGCAGATACATTATTATTATAGTCAGGTTATATTCATCTGCACCTTTAGACTTTACTTTTATAAGGATTCTACTGAACCTTTGATTGAAAACAATATCCTCTCTCACATCCAGCCAGTATATTCACCGACCAGTTATCCAAGCCTTGGAATTGATCATTTAACTGGGAACTAAACCCTCCTCTGGAATAATAAAAACATGATCGCTGACAATAAATAAAGGAGAACTATGTAAGTAATTTCATACGTGATTTAAGTACAATGGGTAGTGCCAGTGCCCCACTAGTTATCTCTATATGCGTTTTACTCTACTCACTGCTCGTTTTGAGGAGAAAAATTTATTACAACCTGTAAATTAATTGTTAGTGGATTGAATATCAATTTCTTACCAGCCTTTATCACTTGATGCAAGAAAGCGTACACAACTACCAATTACAATTTGTTGTTCCCGGATCAAGATAAAGTTAATAAAAATTTTACCATGTGCATCTTTTAGCAATTTTATTCGTTAGTTTGCAGCAAAAATTTTATAAAAATATTTCACTCAAGCTACTATTATTTTTGTTGATAAGAATAATGTTTAATTACAATCCATTCTGTCTTAAATTTGACTATAAATTACCTGATTTTGAACAATTAACTCTTTCTGTTACCACATGCCTTGCATACGTAATACGTATATCATATACAATTATGCAAACATTCCTAGTAATAACATGTAAGTCAGGAATTTGCAGTTTTGATTGCGTAACAGGCAATAAATTGTTCCTTATATGGTATTTCATCCTGGAAATTATGTTTGCTTTAAAATTTAATATCTATCTTTATGTTTGCCTTAACGATATCCACTTTTCAATTTCAGAACCAGCACCAATACCAATCGTCATTTAAATATTTACTTATCTACTGTTACACTACATTAATCAATAATAAGAAGTTGAAGCACCTGATATAATTGCAGGCCTATACGTATCTAATCTAATCTTGGTATGTGTTTTAGTCGCAGATTATTTTTAACGACCCTAACACACTAAAATAGTTACCGCATACGTATATAGGTAGGTTGTCGTATTATGCGTGTACATAAAAGCACGGCTATGTATACATATGTGTGTTTACACACAGTCAATATCTACCAGTAAATCCCTGTAGTAACACTATACGGGTTTGCTATGCTGTGCTGAAGTAAAATCAAGTCAAGTTCAAAGTAATTTGATTCATGACCGTCGGTTTGGCTTTCTTTCTTTTCTTATGGCTGTGTATGTGAGTTGAGTAGGCAGTAGGCACCTACTTTTATTAACTCCGTATAACCGAGAGTTTCTTTCATACATGCGTTAAGAAGATCGTGGTGTTTGATAAGCTCAAGCAGTTCACACTTTGAAGGCATCTGCCCTTAGCTTTATCTCATTCGCTTCTTCGAGACATAAATCATAGCATTTTTATTATCTTTTGTGACTACTGAGACTACTGACTACTCTCAAAATATTTGTATTTCACTAAGCTCACCCAGCAAAAAACTCCAGACACGAATACGCCGAATTTTCAGAATTTTTATAGAAATAAAGAAACATGCGACTTAAAGTATCAATTTATGAGCAATCAAATGAATTATAATTACATTTAGCTTCCTCAATCGAACAACCATAAACTACATTTTTTATGTTTGTCTCTGCCTGCGTGTTTACGCATAAATTACCTACTGTTTTATTTCACCAACAACAAGTAGAGCGGACTGCTAATAACGATATCAGTAGTTAAGAATTCAGAGCATGAGAAAAGTTTCTATGTCTGTAAGTTATGAAGCTGAAGTGCAAGCCAAAATCAAATGCCTTGGCTTGACATAGAAAAAAATCCCTCCCCACTTTTCTTGTTAAATTACATTTCATTTCCTGTGTGTATACATACTAAACTAAACATTATTATGTATATTCCTGTTTGTCTAGCTGACATACACACACGTTCATTACATTACATGCGTAGAGATACAACATTTACAAGTAATCACTATACGAAACGCAGAGCTTTCAATTTAAATTGACTTTTCATTCAACACAGATGCGCGCATTGCTTTATACATTTAATAATACATTTTGTACAAGCATATACTGGAACTTGTTAATGTAATGTTATATAGGCAGTTAAAATAATTTCCTGTGGAGAACTACAGTGGTAATACAGAGACATGTCTACTTACAAGGTACACTCACATTTAGAAGATTTCAAAGTGGAAACAAGTATTACTACCAATGTACTTAAACTAAACTCCAGTTTTTTGCTGCTGTATTTTATTTATACGCAGACAATTTTAGGTAGTGCATGTAGTACAAGCGCAATATTATACGAATACGATTGAATTTATTTGTAGTATCAATATGAAAGTCAGTTCGTGAGCAAACACGAGAAAAAGCGTCATATATAAAGTGAGTAATATTTTATTATATATTGACTGAAGAGAGTTACGGGAAAAGGCGAGCACAAGAACTAATATTTCAAATCTAACTAAACTCATATTAAACATTACTAAACAGAGCAATACCATAAAAGACGCACGGTCGCTTTTCGATGCTTTTAGCATCTTTAAGCAAGACATGACAGGGAAAAAATTCAGATCGACTTTTACTTCCATACTTCTTCCAACAGTTTCAACATCATTCGTAGTCCAAGTATTGCTCCTCGTAAAAAACTCTTTCGGTAGAATACATCGATCACTTCAATGTTATTATAAGTAGTTTCGCCAGCCCCGTTTTATCGAGAACTGCGTCTATTTCGTCCAATACATTTGGTACTGCAAGGCTACTTACTTGCAACTTTTCCTTTTACGTGCATCCACTATGCACTGCACTTGAATCATTCGACTTACTTGAGCATTCGAATGTCTGCGTTGGTCATGTAAAATAGATTGCTCGGGGAATCAAGTCAAGTCAGCAGTCAACACACACTAAAACAAAAACGGCTTCTTGTTCGCATAGTTGGCAGTAGAGAAGAAACGAGAAGACCTCCCAATAAAATCACATCAATGCTTGTACGTAGTTAGTACACACGACGAAGGCAGTAAAAAATAATTCTTATACGACACATTAGGAAGAAGAGCATGAGAGAAGCTACAAGCACACATGTTTAATGCTTATGTTATGTTTGTGAACTGCTGCTGCGTCTGTCTCTCCTCGTCTTCTCTGTAAATGTAATGGGCGTTATGATAAAATGACATTCTTCCCGATAAAAAAGGTCGTCGCGTCTCATACGAACATGGCTAATAGGAAAAGAAAAGTTTTTGACGCTGTGAATAGATTATTTGTGCGATAGAGTCTCATCTGCTCATTGGTTTTCATTGGATTACATTACATAACATTAGGTGGTGGAAAAACAAGCTGTAGGAGACTGACCTGAAGGACGAAGGGAAGCAAGGCAATAAGGGTCTCTTTCTCCTACAGTGTAATATAATGCAAGATAAACTGCCTCCTGTCTTGTCCAAGAACATATAAACATAAACACTGGCTGCACTCAACGCAACTCAAGAAGATCTCTGTAGAAAACATTAGCAGTGGGACAAACTTGCTCTCGCTTAACTTAACACGTTTTACTTTATCTGTAGCAGACGAAAGACCAGAAACAGTAACCAACTTCTTACAGAAGCCTAGCTATCACATTATTATATACCAATATAATAGGTAAAGGTATATATGTGAGTATATAGGAAAACATTCAATACTCCTATAGTACTAACGTTGAAAAGTTACAAAACAAAACATAAAATAAGAAACCAAAGGGAACTTGTCGTTATCTTAACTTTAGATTAAGTTTCTTTATCGCCTTTACTATGTATGGATGTGCCCCGCCATGACCGGCCTAGTGTTGGGTGCTATGTAATGTTACAGTAGATGTTTTATGTGCCTTGATGGTCTGCTGTTTTAGGCACAGCAGTCCAAGAGCGTCTCATCCTCATCTCCAAACACAAATGCCATCACATCGCCCATGTAGATGTAGATTGTTGTAGAAACGAACGGACAGGCCGACACGAGAAAACTTTACACATTCAACCTTCCTCAAAGTTTTTGTTTACGTTTTACGAACATGTTTTTAGTTAAATTACTACTTACTATATACTATTACATACCACAGCGCTGTTGGATCACGCAAGCGAGGAATCTATAGGAAAACTTAAGTTTCCATCACGCCGAAAACAAATCAGATGAGTTGGGTTGACTAAAGAGAATAGTAGTATCGTGATTAACGGACATTTTAACGTAAAGATGAGTCTTTGTAAAGTAGACTGTGAACTTTTTGGTAGTTCCAGTAAAATAAGTAGGCTGTTATAATGGAACTGCCATGGACATGAGGCATGGGAGAAAATCTGTAGGTACTCTCAGAAATCAAGCAGGGAATAAACAATGTATTTCATAATGGCGCCTGAACCCAATGCAGGACGGAGGGTCCTTAATTGATTTTTAGGGGAGCAAAGTATTAAGTCAGCAGAGTGTTTGAGTGAGTGAGTACTCATGTGGCGATGTGAGTCACTATGGCCGTGCTAATGGCAAGTGCCTTCTTTGGCATCATGCAATCTAGATCCTCTCACATGAAGGGAGAAGAAAGATGGGCAACATTTAGAGCACAGTCTCTCAACTTTCAGCCCAACATTGATGACTCGCTTGTAGCTTTCCTGGAATACATATAATATTTGTGCAGTATGTAATGTATGTCGACATACTATTTGCTATTTCAGGATAATATGGAATTTTTCGTCTTCCTAGTTCAGATTGACATATCCGCATAAGTGCGTTTTCATTTGCTCAACGAGATTTCTGCCTAGGAAGGAAGAGGATGTTATGATATTGTGACTGACGGCGAGTAGTGAGTTGACGTGACATTAAAAGTCTAGCTGCCCATAAACTAATTTGGAAAGCCATCATTTACACACGAATTTCACATTGTCTCTCAGTTGAATTGAACAATTGTAAGCACTTACACTTATGTTAGCTTACCCAAACTGAAACTAACGATTTTCTCGTTTCAGCTTGCCCGAGGTCAAAAGCAGGCAGTTTACGGATTTTCGGAACTTTGAGCATTATGGCTATTTGAAATTCTGTGCGAGATGTTTATGGACGAAAATTATACATCAGAGCAATTGTCTGGGAGTCGCACGACTTAAAGCACCTCTTCTGTCTCCTTTGTTTGTTATCCAGCGTTTAAATATGGAATGTGTAATGGTCATATTTCTTATCATTATACACACGCCTGTCAAATTCCATGGAGTGTGGAGAAGACGTAAACTAAACCTATTTACTACAAAAACAGCCTTCATTTCACTCAAAATACTTACTAAGTCTAGAATATATTTTCTATGTGCTCTGATTTCATTATTAAGGCAGAACAAAAATGCTTAGGTATATAAAGTAAGGCACTTATATACAAAAGCCTTAAGGAAGACTTAGATTAGTTACTGTCGTTCACAACTCCGATTCTATAGAGGTACTGTGGTATTATTAATACAATATTAGAATTACGAACCTACATGTAAAGGTAGGAGTGCAGCAGATTGTTATTGTTATGATTACCATATGCCAGAAAAATCTCGAGAGCTCTGGAGTGAAATACAATGGAACACACCTAATCTGCTTACAGTTTCTATAATCACCTACATAATAATATTAGGAAGCCTTTATGGAAACATATTTGAATTGTATAACGCATCGGCTTTTCCTATAATCTTTTCTGTGTCCTTTGCTCGCCTTCGGTACCTGTGAGTCGAAAGCGTTACAAATCGAAAGTAAAACTGTGGAAGCCGAAGACTAATGTCTTGAATTTGTCGGGAGCCTTGCCTACTGGTGAGGATTTCCAATCATCCGTTACCAAAGTAAATTAACCGTGTCGTGTAGTTTTGTTTAGGTAAAGAAAACCACGAAGGGAGTCCAACAGGGACCTTTTCTTTGCTAAACGGGTGCAGTGAAGAAAAAGAAGCGAAAGTAGGTCGTTGTTTGTAATGGAGTGAAGGGTCAGGTTCACTGTAGCTCAACTTGGCCTGATAATAACAAAACACTTGAAAACGAACCTGAAATATTTTATGTACTCCCTAGACATATTTCATCTGCTATCCTCAATCTATTTAAGTAAACCAAAGTACATCTGTCTTAACCATTCAGTGAATTATTTTCTTTTATGTCTTCCCAAATTCAAATAATAATATTTTGCAGACATAAAATTATTTCCCGGCAAATTTTTGCAGTGAGCATAATATGGAAAGGTTAAAGCTCATTATTTTTATGATTGTGACTTGACTTGTCCATAGACACGAACCATCAATAACTCAACGCCTATTCGGAAGAAGAGCTGTGAGATGGACCTGCCAATCGTTATTGGAATATACTGATAATGTACGAAATAGTAGTAAGAATGGTTTCACCCTACAATTCTGTTCATGTTTCTCACAAACGTACAAGATATACATACTGCAGTTGCGATAACCCGGGTGCACGCTGCACACAGATGGTCGAGAAAAGTCATTCATTTATTTTACGAGCATACTTTCAACCTCTCTTTTCTGTTCGAAACAAATGAATCTCCGTTTTCTTGGCCACTGCAATGCACTCGTACAAATCTAAAACGAACATCGAAGGGTAGGTTCATTTCTATTACTGAACCATTGAAGCAAAATGCAACAATGACGCTATAAACATTTGCACCGTAGTTCCATGTAATTGAAAGGAAGATGAAAGACACTGCCACTATCTTCGTTTCGTTTAAACTTTGCCTACTCTACTACTAACTTATTTGTATCTGTTCATGTACTTTTGTAATATGGCACCTACACACTGTGGACTATGGTTACACCTACTCACCTTTACCTATCGCTTATTCTTGTTCGTAATGATAAAGAATACACATTTTCTTTGAATAGCAATAAACAGTAATGGTAAAGTAAAAAGCTACCTCACTAAAATATCTGCCCAAAATAACAGTCGGTCTGAATGAAATGGTTGTTGAGAATTCCCATCTCATTCTGAATTCTCAGGCTGACCTGGCTGAATGGTTGTGAAGAGAAGAGTTCTTTGTAAATTCTAAAAGAGCCAACATCCTCATGTTATGTACACGTATGACAATGAAAATGTTTTTACTGCATTTTCAAGAGTACGAGACGAATCTTAAGTCTTTGAGACTCTTTTGAGAAGTAATGAATCGAGATCCTTTGAATTTGACGCTTATCTGAACATGTTTAACTTTAACTAACTGTGCCTGCCCTTTCTCAACAAAAGATGCACCCAGTACATTACACACATTAAACTGCTACTACTTTCAAGCACCCCTACCTAAGTCGACTTTGTGTAGAAGAGTAACTTCAAACACACAACACAACATGACACACTAATCGAATAATGGATCTACTCTCTGTTATTCCCATTACAATGAATTGCATTACAAAGTGTATTCATCACTGACGTAATAAAAAGATACTTATGACCTGTCCAATGAAAGCTCCACCAAAAAGCTACAACGGGGCTCTCTTCTTTTACACGTTATTCTATCAGATCAAATCTTTAAAACTTAAATTTAGGATTAGGGAATAGCACCATGTGAATGCACATTCACATAAATATACCGAAACAGTTACCTATATCTGTGTAGAATGGAAAGCAGAATGGTATTTTGGAAATAATGAATTGTCATGGGTTGCTAGTAAAATACCCGCCCAGTTAACCTTCTTTCTATTTTAGATATAACCATCCGTTGAGTTTTTAGCACTGAAATAAACATCCAGTCAGATTGTAGCTTTTCTATCTGGAGACGTTAGTAATCTGGAGATAGAAACTATAGAGTTGGTTTAGTAGACAGATCTTTATGGTTGGATGTTGATTTCTAGCCACGAAAGCGAGACTTGAGAACTACTTAAGGACACCCGGTCCAGTCCTCTAAGATAACATCCACTCTAGAATGAGAAATGGCCCTCTCAAGGTACCTACTTAAAGTTAAGGTAAAACTACCAGATCCGTTCTTCTTGAGTTAAACTGTATTTAATTTCGAATGATACGCGAACCGAGGAGAAAATCCTGTAAGTTATCTGACAGAAACTACCTCAAGTTTGTATTGCTATGGGTATTTGATTCCTCCCGTAATACATTCGAAATGTTCCAATGTGCAAGTAAAAAAGACTTACCGCTATTGGTTCCAGGATTTGTGATCGTAACCCAAAAATCGATAGTTTTCTCAGGTCCAAGTTCTTCATAGTCCCACTTCTTTTTGACACGAACAGCTCCGCTTGGTTCAATAGTAACCCAAGGGTTTTCATCCCGAATTTTAAATGTTTCAAATTCTACTTCTTTTGTCAACTCAAACACAACACGGCCTTCCGGCTGTCCCTCAGATTCAGTAAATTCCTTTCGCATAGTTGGTCTCACAGCTCGTGTAACTCGTCTTTTAATGCGGTGGTACGATGGACCACGATTTGACATTGCATCCGGATCTAATTCGTTCTCTGTACCATCTGCTTCATCTCCATCGAGAATTACGACGACAACACCATCATCATTATCTCCTTGTGCCATGACGCCCTCCAAATACTCTGGACTTCCAACTTCAATCAAGACGGTGGCAGGTTGATTAGAAAACAGAGAAGGGTGTCTCACATCGTGTGCCTGAACTTCCAACTGGTAAGACTGATCCTCGGGTGCATTTACAAGAAGAATTTCTCCCGTCTGCGGCACAATGACGAACGTTGGACTTTGAGTTGCCAATCGATATGACACGTGATCTCCATCAGCATCCACTGCATGTACTTTACCAACAACGCTAAATCGACTTGTATTCGTTGGAATGGCCCATCTGTACAGATTCTTCTCAAAAATCGGACTATTATCATTTTCGTCATCTACAGTTATTTTGATTTTCGTGACAGCTGTGTCCACACCGACCAGATCATAAGCCTTGACGAATATGGTGTATTCCTTTTGAGATTCTCGGTCCAGTTCCTTTGTTGTGAGTATTTGTATTCCGTGTCCAGTTTCGTTCGTTATTGCATGGAAGAGTCCTTTCCCATCTCCGCCAATAATTTCGTACTTGAGCTTTCGAGTTGGATCAGTAGTTGGCCGAATTAAATCCAATCCTTTCACCACTGTTCCAACTGGAGAATTTTCCAACACACGACCGGAGTAGGATTCTTTTGGAAAAGCTAGCATATTGTGACTATCCAACACGTACAACTGCATCGTATGTGTCGTGGAGATATTTGACTCTGGAATTTCTTCACGAATTACCAAATTCACAGGATGGTCGATTAGATTTGAGATATTGGCTGTGCTCATAAGCAACCCGTTATTGAGCACTGTAAAATAAGCTGAGTATTCATTTGACATCAGATGGAAGAGATGACCGTTGGTGCCGTATCCGAATCTTTTGATGCTGTAACCCGGGCGTACATCATGGGGCACTTTTACCACATTTCTTCTGACAATTGCCAAACCTTCTATTGAAATGGTAATAAGGGCAATGTAAAGTACTAAGGAAAACAACAGCCGTTGTAAATTACTCGAATACGAGTGCCTCGTAACTGTCCGATGGCGATTAAATCGATAACTTTTCTTCATTGTGATTATTTTATTTGTCAAGTGACAACTGGTAATTTGCACTTAATATACTTTCTCCTTCTCTTTCACTCTCGCGCGTCACCTTTCCAATTTTCACACTAATCAATGATCTTTATCGATTGTACACTTTTTGCCTAACATTATTATGCACTTTTAGTCAACATTTATCTTTTGTGTGAGATTCTTAGGGTAATTTAACTGATTGAATGGTAAGAGCTTCGTCGGAGTTTATGGCAACGTTCCACGGAGGCTTTCTTGAGAGAAAATTTAAAAATAACTCAAGTATGCAATAAATGCGACGCACGGTGACACTTTTCACCGTTCCTTCCCTCACTCTTTTCCTCACACACACACACACAACACTTTACTTTCAGTTTTCCATGTTTCTTATATAATGTTTTCTCGCTGACGCCAGATATGTTGTATGTACAACTATTTGCCAGGATTAGCCAAGTTGAAGTCTTGAGCTATTTCAGTGAGCGTTCTAATCCCTTTTATCTCTTCTTATGGAATTCCGGGAGCTCCTTCAGTCTCATGATTCTTTCCTTATACTCCGTCCCAAGTTCTGTAAGATCATCAATACAAATTCCATTAGGTAAACCTTATTAGTACCTAAATGTAATATTTTAATGCTTTGCGGCTATATCAGAACACGCGTACAGCACAGACTAATCAAATAACACCATATCCCATCTTAAATTATATTACACCAACACAAATGGAGAAAGCCCACTTCAAATATTTTAGTTTCTACAGAATGAGTCAGTCAGTTCGGTAGAAACATTTAGGAGGAGATACCAAAAGGATAGACGACACAAATGAATAGGAAATTCGTGGAATACGAGTATAATACGACTCTCTTTCCAGGAACTGAACCAAAGTTGCAATAATATTTCATATATGGAATACAGTAAGCAATACGGAGTATCACAATTCACAAAACTGCCTTAGGTTGAATATAATCTGGAAGGCAAAGCAAGTCAAGTCAAGCAAAGTAAATGACTATCGATTTCAAATTAGAAATTAATCATCACTCACAGGCATACGCGATAATTACTCAAGGATTGGCCAATCGCCTACACAAAGCAAAACCTACTTCTGTCATACAACTTTCGTTTAAACTATACTTTACTCCTTTAGTCGCGAACAAGAATACCAGTCGGCAATGCCTCACATTGAATTGGACGAATTCATGGAAAGATAAGAGAATTAACTGTTCAACAACGCTGCTACTACTACGCTGCGGTTTAAATGCATTGTACTCTCATATTGAGTAGACATAATATAGATATAACAATTACTGAATACATATAGTTACTTGTGTTTGGTATATAGATATCCTAATTAAAACTTTCACTCTCGAACTAAACTTATTTATTTACAGTTGTAGTGAAAATAAGTTATTCTACAGACATTTCGAATTACTTGCGGTTTGTGTAACGAACATTTATTAAAACTTCACACGTAGAAAATAAAAGCAAAAGAAAATGAGAAAACTTGTGTACAACTCTGGAAGTTAAAGATTTCTCATCTTTACTGTATTATTGAAGAATCTTCTAAATATATGTACGTATCGACAACTATGGCGGAGTAATTACAAACTAGTCTTGCTTAGCTAATCTATGTATAATATAAGGACAACATGCGTTGCGTATAATTCTGAAAGTAGGCATACTAACTATTAATAGATGTATTTGGTGTTACTCGTGATAATTGAGTTTCGATTAGATTGCTTAAGGAATACCTATATTGGAAATATTATATGATCCTGCTTAAAACTATGGAGGTCATATCAGAAAGGCTTCATACCTATGTCTTACACGTGGGTGTTAAATCATTAAAACTACATCTCAGGTCTCACGGTAATAGCAAATATTAGCACCTAAGCATTTATATTAAATAACACACTGTAGAATTTCGATACATGCCCATGTGTGTGTTCGTTGAGCAATTTTGGTGAAACAGCAGTACGCAAAAGCACACCAACCAACGCAATGTAAAATCTTTCTTAGAACTCACTCACTCACTGTCAAATACGTGCAGTAAAAAGAATGACATGACATTAAATCGAAGAGCCAGAACAGTCTTTCAATGAACGTGGATTTCTTGGAAGTTTCCTTGGTTATGTTTGTAAACACAACTCGCGAAATGTGTTCGGGAACTTACATACTTAGCGTTGGAGTTTCAATTCGTAGGGACTACCTCCTCTCCAGATTATAATCTTTTATAGGTTTTCCATTTACTTATATTTACCTTCAATTATTTACAGCTCCTATTAAACATATAAACTAAACTAAAAGTGACTAATTCTATACGGAATCTGTATGTTATTATTAACCTTAGTGTTTACAGCAGCGGGAGAAGCGTAATAACAATACATTACATAATATCGTCACAAACAGTAATATACGGTTCATTTAGTGTCTGCATAGATATATTATTATATTTTTAGGTACCTATATATTTGTCATAGTTTCTTCCTTGTGGTTATGCACCTACTACATACCTACCCTCGTATTATGCAATTCTTATGTTTGTTTGATTGTAAACTGCCACCATCACTCCCGTTTTAGACTAAATTATAGACTGTTAACTAAGAACTTTGATGAAAGATTAGTTAAGTTGTACTCGCTCAATAAGAGTTCACAAGATTGAAGAAAGGAAGTCATTCGTTGCATTGCTCCTGTCGAGACTCCACTTTACACGTGAATAAAGTCTATGTTTCTTCATTACATCCCATGGAATTATTCATAACAAGCTTACTACAACCTCAAGACTGTAACTAAGCAGTAAAAGAGAAAAATCATAAAAACTCGCCTGCCTGACTGTTTATTGCGTTGAAATGTCCGAATTTGATGGTTATCTTGGCACAAATTTCAGCCTTACTGGATTATATAAGTTTTGGGCTAAACTGGACTTTCGGATACTTTAACTACCTCAAAAATCCGAATAGAAACATGAACAAAATGCATACATACGCATTGCTCTATGCAATATGCATGTAACAGTGTAGTATGTCGACCCGAAGAAAACTCTTACTGACACATGCGTGTAGGTATCTTTTCTTCTTTCACTCCGAAAGGGCATCAGAACGCAGGAATACAGTTATGTGTGTGTATGTTTTGTAGTATTATCGTATCCCTTGTATTATATCTGCCTTACACTGCTTTTTACTAAAAAGACCTTCTTTACTTTCGTTTAAGATACACAGGGAATACCACAATAGACCCTAATACAGAGTTACTATCGGATTAATAAGCTTGGCTTACGCTATTCTAGTTGTAGACCTTATATTTTATGCAGTAGCCAACAACAGCGCCGAAAACACTCAAAAGCTAATGCGTAACTTACGATATGGTCTGACATGACTGTACCCGGATATTTTAGTGCTCGAGTAAGGAATGTTGGGTGTGTGCTACTTATAAAATGCATAAAGAACCTTTTCTGAAATATTATTCGAATTTGTTCTGGTCTTTCCTAGAATTTTCTTCTGCGCCTTATTAGAAATCATTAGCTATATATAAAAGTAGAACAGATCATCCAGATAGCTTGCATTTGCACATTCTACTTTAATGCTACATTTTCAATTGACAACAGTCTCAACCTTTTCCGTGTCATGTTGTCGAATCGTCAGCATTTTTCAGTAAGACGACTTGATTTCTGATGAAAAGGCAATGTTTTATGAAATCCAGTAAAGTACGGCAGTATAACATTCACGCATATATGCACTCTATTTTTTATTCCATTACAGTCGAGTGCCTGCCTATTCACTGTAGTCACTGCACTTGCAGTACCTATAACTTTCGTTTGCCATATCGTGTCAAGCAAAAGTGAGACAAAGCTCATGAGTCAAGCCACAGTGCTCAATGGAATTCTATGGAATAATAATTTAATATAGAGGATTCACAACAGCACAGCTGCCGTCGAATGAACTATTGACATGAGATTATCCATCACAGTTTCAAACCTAGGCGAACGCTAAAGAAAAGTAAAATTCGTAGGGCCTGTGTAGTTGTTGAAGGAAATGCTATTAGTTCACGATGGCGGCTGTCGACTATGTGCGGTTAAATTATTATGCATATACGTGAAAGTACAGAACACAGAATAAATCACGACATGAGAGCTCGTAAATAAACTTAAGTTTGCTCTCCGCTATTACCAATATTTGTTTCTCCAGACTTTTCCTTCCGTGTTCACTGTGACAAATAATACTATATGTGGAGTGATTTTATTACTTCGACTGAATCTTGACATATGAGTAAGATTTTCAGCTTATTGTCCCTTGCCGACTCTGAAAAGTCCCTTCATGATATTCAAGTTAGCATCGTCTTTACATAAATGCATACCTATAGGTACATACTAAATACCTATTTTACAGTACCGACTTCTACTTTAGTATTTTAATAACTATGAATTTACATTCGCTATCAAACCGAAACGGAAAATCATATAAATGAACATAAATCTGACAGATGAAATCTTTCTCAGCAGGCAAGTGCTGATAAAAGTCGGTTCACCAAATAAGTTTAACACTAACACTCATTTAAGTCGTGGTTTAAGTCTTTTGTAAGCTGTTACCTCCTATATCGATAATAAAGGGTTTATTAACTATAATTTTTGTGAATTTTATCATCTTAGAACTTCTTTTGTGTTATTATGCCTTACCTATGAATAAAGCTATTTACCTACACGGACAACAAAATGATGTGGCTATCCTTATTGAAGCATTCAATGTATGTATCTACGGTTATTATTAATAAGTTACAGTGGATGGTGGAATAAACAATGAGTGAGAAACATAAAGACCGATAATTAATACATACCACAGCTACAGCTATACATTGAAGTATGCGTGGTTAGTATTGTCGGCAAGATAGCCACAACATAAAAGACAACCATTTCATTATTGCCTGGCGAATCAGGAAATACCGTAGCAAGCATCATGTACTACCGTATAATGTGCTTCTAATGCTTAAGGCTGGTGCTAAACCAACTACTATTTGTGCTGACACTACCCACACAGGCTATAGGTACTTCTTCTTATGTCGTATGTGTTAATACTATAATGCAAGAGTTGAATAGGCAAAGAAGTTAGAATTTAATTTTTAAGATTCATTATGTATGGAATACACACCCTTACAGTAAAGGTGCATGTACATAGAGGTATGCGTACGCAGCAGCATGCGTAATACTATGAACTCTAATATTATTTACTTGTATTACTAGACGTGTCCTGTAATGAAAACAAGAAGACCAGTTATATTGATGTGATGTAAAGAAAGAGTAGTATATACAGAAGAGAGTATCATCATAATGGGCAAAGATGTGCATCTTCACATTAAGTTTCTTAGCCTTATCCCTTTTACTCGTAGTTATCGTTTGATGCATTCTGCATTCCTTCTCCTACTTGACTTTCTTGACTGTTTTGTCTAATGCTTCGTTGTGTATCATCATCTTGACTTGAATGGTTTGGTGTGCTTGTTGCTGTACGTATGCTATTTATAAATCAAAGGAAATCTCACATGTCTCCTAAATTCTATGACTTGAACTTGGTTTGGCTGGTTAGGGTTAGGCGGTAGAATAATGTGTTTAGCAGTTCCATGGCTATAGAAAGGAAGATAAGTTGGTATTGAGTTGGTATATGGTGTAATTATAGTTTTAAGAAGGAAGGATGCCGCTAAGCAAAGGAAAAAGCATCTAATTTCAAGATTATGTCAGGGAAAAATTGCGAGCACACGCTCAAGATTATTTTAAGCTATAAGTGTATGCTGGATGAGAGATAAAAACGATTGTATCTGATATAAATATAAACAGATTTCATTCATTCGTCGCTTTGTCTATATTTATTGCCCACGTTAAGTACATTAATAGCCATGGAGTTATAAGCATTGTAGTATTGCTAAACTCATACTAGATAATACGTCTCTGATCATAGAGATGTTTGTAAATTAATGTTGCAATAGTATAAATCTGTCGTAGCGAATGTACACTAACTAGCGATAATGCATACAATGTACTGTGTACATAGTTCAATTGCAGTTAGTTTTAACACTGTACTGAATACAAACACAAAAACGTGTACAAACTTTCTTGACACAATTATTTAACTGTTAAAAATATAGCAGTTATCACCGGCTGTTGTGAATTGCGTGTGTAACATCGATCGATTCGCGAATCGTTATTTCATTACTTGGGAATTGTAACAGTTGCAGTTCTTATTCCGATTAAAGTTCGGGAACAGGCAGATATTATATTAATGTGGTGTGAAACGGTTCACAAAATGACAAAGCTTTTCATTGTTGTTCAATTTCATTTGCAAAACTGTCCTTTTAAAGTTAACAAACTGTCCATTGTTGAATTTGAAGAAATCTCACACATTTTAACCATTAGGTAAGAAAAATAGATTTACGACTAAATAAATCTCACTAGAAGACAATTTACAAAAACCGGTTTCCAAAATTTCCTCGTCAAAAACTGGAATTCAACTTAAAAGCATGTTTTTATTCGCAGAAATAACGACAGTTAGGTTGCGTAAAAACATAATTCACAGAGGAATGTATGATGTGTCTAATATATTATTAAGCATTAGCTTATTTAATTAAATAATCAGACAAACATATTCGTGCATGATAATAGGCAGCCTAAAGTGCTGTGTACTCCAAAAAAGAAACGTTACTTGATACAGCGCGGAGTAATTAATGAATATTACTTAATAACTGAAAGCGAAATTATGTACATTCTTAAATAAGCCAATCTCACCTGTTTCAAATAATTAGAGTCCTCTCCATAAAAATGCACGCTTTCTCAACACACACTTGCACTCATCAAATCATTCACGAATTAAATTAGCATACTTGACCGTCTGGTAAACTCCAGTTTGGTTCATGCACACAAAAGTACACACACAACACCACACCAAAACTCACCACCACACAGACAAGACAACGAGTCTGAATGAATCCTTTCTTAGAGTGTGATTGACACTTGAACAAACAAATTCACACGAATATTATACCTTTCCGTATTGCAGTAACACACACACAGCCAGGAAAAATTATTATCCTTTAAAATTCTCCAACTGTTAAAAAACAGGAAGAAATCGGAGAGACAAACTTAAAAGCATGATAAATAGGTTGTCTTGTTGTTCCTTGCACGAAATTGACAATCGACATCTTCGTCAAGTCAAACATGTGCACTGATGGCAGTTGTCTTGTCTGGAAAGGCAAATGCGTTTTTGCTGCTCTCCCTCGAAAATCCGCAAGAAAACTAACGAGACTCACAAATAATAAAGGTAGTAATGTAGTAATGTTGCTATCCAAATGGGGTAGGTATGCTACACGGTATGAGTATCCCACTAAAATGCAATCCAGTAACTAACACAGTGCTATGTAGCAACTTATTGTATAGCGAGTCGAGTCAGTTTAATACAATCCTTCCCAGTCCAGTCCAGGTGAGTTTAAATTACAGGTAGGCCAGGTAGGCTAGGGTAGGTATTCAAAAGTATGTACATGTAGTATGTAGCTGGATTTTATATGTATAGAATAATGCGTATCTCTGTGTATTTCTCCTATCCTTCCTTCGCTGTTCACAATCTCGTAGTATTGAAGTATAGCCGCAGTGTAGTATTATTATATTGCTGTGTATACAAATAAATGTGTATAATAATATTACGTATTCCTGCTCAGTTTAACTTCAGGTTTAGCTGAGGAAAACACAACACGAGTGTGTTGCCTTTACTGTCGTAGATGTATACACATACACACGCAGACACACATAATACACAAGAGCCGGAGTGATGTTCTCTGCTCACAGAATAGAAACCCAATGGCAAGTCGACTCGAGTAAAATGTGTAATGTAATGTTACGGGATGCTATGCAATAGTTCTGTATAGTTGACTTAAGACTGGAAAGATGCAATGCAATACATAGTGAAACTGAGTGAGTGCACAACGGGCAACGGGTGACGGCCCAGTGAATTCTCACCCACCTACCTTCTCGTCTTCTATATAAGTCTTTTATATACGACTATATCATCAAGGCACGATCAAACTACTACTGCTACTACTACCACCACCACTAGCAACTAAACTCTTCTATAGTAATATCGTGAATTTATATTACTACTATTTGCTATTACTACGAAGTTATGCAGTATACTTACATGTGGTTATATGTATAGTTCTAAAGTTTCCTAAAAAGCCTCTACAATATTATTGAGTTACGCTGTATAGCATTACTAGTTGTAGTAGTACTATTTAATAGTATGAGAGACGCGAGTGTGGTGTTTCAACGAATATATCTATGTAGTAGTATGAAATGTTTTAGGAATCCATTCATATATGTGTTGTGCATAGTTATAGCTAGAGCCAACTGACTGCACGTCTCTCTGTACAATGCTTCTACTACCCAAAGCTCGGGGAACCGTCCAAAAAACCGGCATTGGCAATCCCTTCGTTCGCGCTGTGCCACCACCATACGAGAATACGACGACCGTCCGTGCACCGTGTCTCTAAACGAATCTCTTGTATATACACAGAACTTTGTATGCTCTATGTACGGCTCTTCCAGTTTCCCTTCCTACTCCCCCCACAGTAACCCTTTCCTAGCACAAAGATCAGATCCGCCGTCTTTCCTTACTACACCAGAAAAGCATTTTCTCGTTTAGGGTTATGTCTGTAGTCTGTGCTTTCAAGGAATGTGAAATACGCATGCATGCTTCTTTCAGTGTATCATTCCAAAGATGCGTTTTTCTTAATCATGATTTCCAAAGTGACTAAGCTGCATTGTGTACAAAATTTGCCTATTTTAGTTTTGTATATAAAGCTATGTGGAAATTTACGACCTTTGCCTAGGTAAGCGCAATCGAAGAGCGTCTAGTGAGCAACTTTTAGTGAATAAGGTAGTAGTGGTGGTATTAGTGG
Source organism: Pogonognathellus flavescens (assembly GCA_019776165.1). Classification (NCBI taxonomy): domain Eukaryota; kingdom Metazoa; phylum Arthropoda; class Collembola; order Entomobryomorpha; family Tomoceridae; genus Pogonognathellus; species Pogonognathellus flavescens. Next base: position 18,270 of record JABASD010001336.1, on the reverse strand, counting down.
CAGTAGTAGTACGTGGGTAAAGTGTGTAGACGAGATATACCTACATAAGCTAAGTTTTTATATGTATTAAAGAGGAACATGCTTGGTAAAGAAGTTCACTCACTTCCCTCATCGTATTCCCTTGCCTTGCATCGTTTGCATCCTACAAAAACTCACTTCCACTTCCCAACATCAGTCGACCAAGCCAAACCGACAGAATACAGACATTGAGACTTGTAAAAAATATTTTCTTTCCTATTTCTTTCTTCCTTTTGCAGTTGTGTGTCTGTAGCGTGTTACATCTCTACATCCACCTTCTGCCTTCACACTACTCGGATGTATTGAATTGAAGTTTAGCACAACAACGTCTTTAAAGTACTTATCTTTTAAGTATTGGACACTGCATTACATTATTGTTCAAAGTTCAATGTGACATAGTAGTAAACAACATCAGTCAGAAAGTCTTACTAGCACCTGGGCTCGTTATATGGCATGTGGTATGTGGTGTATGCTTTTTATAATGTACCTGTATATTTCTTTCATCTCTTCTTCTTATCGTTAGGTAATTCAATACAGTGTATTATACTTCAATAGATATTGCATGCAGAGTACTAATACAGTTATGATACAGGCACAGTACATTTTACATTAGATAATCTACCTGATCGTTTCATATATAACAGGGAACGATATTACAGAGCAAGATTATTTCCTTCCTACCTTGTTTTATTGCATGGTGTGGCTGAGTCATCTAGGTTCAATAATACAACATGAATTGAATTTATATGTATATTTGCATTACTTGAATTATTCTTTCTTTTGCATGGATTCTCAGCAGCTCTGCCACACGTTCCTGTTCCAAAACTACAATCAGATTGCAATGTCACATTATTTACTTTAACATGAAACACGAGTGACACGGAAAATTCAGAAACTGACAGGATTTTAATAAGTAGTTCAGATTTCATTCTTCATGCACGTAGTATAGCAAAAGTAACACGTAGTTTTGGACGTTCCTTTTATATTATGTGGCTTTAGAAATTCTTTGATTTAGTTTGGTTCTTCAGCTCGATCTAATAACAATACTAGCATCGCGCCAAAACTGTAAAGCGTATGAATTATTAAACGCTTTATTTGACAGATTACCTTTTTCATTATGTTCAGAAAGGCTGTCTCCTTGAAATCCCAGCAAATTATATCCGGTATTTGATTGAGTGATAACCGTCTGTAGAGAGACCACACCAAGACAAGCGAGCGAGTCTCTTTTACAATTTGCATTTGGCACGGTTTTGCATATTGCCTACATTCTCATCATTAATCGTAGAGTAGTAACGCATTAAAATGCTGCCTTCTTATGCATGGCAATAGCGTGCTTATTGTAATAGCGAGAGCAGTAAGTCCATACCAGACATAATACAGATAAAGTTAAACATTAGTATTATGGAGGGAAACATATTTTACATATACTCTCACTGATTTACACTGGTACTTCCACAGATACACTTCAGTTAACTGTTAATTATACGGATTCTGGTTAAATTATAAGACTGTAATGAAATGCTAAAATAAAACTTCCTAGATAAGAATAATAACGTTTGTATTATAGCTTTAGTTCGTTTGTACAGATACTTTCACGAATTCGAGCTTATGGTTCATATATGAGATTGTAGGTACGCATAACACTCGCTCTATATGACATGAATAGCAAATAAATGTAAATGAATGAAAGCAAAGTTGTAGAAAAAGAAAAGGAATGATTGTAAATCGGCTTCGTGTAAGATTGAATCAAGAAGTAATTCCATTTTTGGCAAAGGATTGTGAATATTTGAATTTACATTGAGAAGATTGTAGTACTGCATCTACTAAAGCCTTTACCTAATGTACATAATCCATTATTAAGTCTTTTTCTAATCTGGGATTTCGCCCGAACAATTATTTCTTGGAGGTAGACCTACTTTCTGTCGCATTTTTCGAAAAATGTGACAAAGTAAATGTAGACATACCTAATATGTAAATGTATAGAAAATGGTTTTCCATTTTAACAACAATGCCTTCCTATAGGTCTGTATAACACATATACAGTTTGGGTCGCATCTACAATGCAATAATACCACATCTGGTTCAGTGATAGAAGAATTTCCCTACCTTAAGCCCTTTGCAGTTTCCATGCATTAGTTGCCGTCTATTTTGAGTGATTTGGCTTAGACAGCATTATGTTATACATTTTTGATGCATCCCTTCTCTAAAAATACAGAATTGTATCTGTAGAATTGGGAAATGGATGGATTGAACCCAGTGAAGGTACACTACGGACTACGGATGCATTTAGTTGATTTAGGTAGCTTCATACAACAAAAGAGCTCAACGGACTCTGTGTATATTCCTACACCACCATATCCTGCAGCAGTCTTCCTATAACAGTTCTTATAGCAGGGAAAGTCGAATAATATAGGTGAATACTAGAAGAGACCATCCTTGGAGTTACTCCGAGGATACGTTGTGTAATAAAAGTTGTGCTGGGAAAAACGACTGTTAAAATTGAAGAAAACCTAGTAAATATAAGTACACGAAGTAGGAGAAGAGAGAGAGAGAAAGAGAAAACGAACACAATACATAAAATATATTAAGGTAGTTGGTTTATATTGGTATTGGTGGCAATAGTAATAGCAATGCCGTATAAGCGGCAATACGTACTACTACACCGAAAGAGAGGAGAGAGTAAGTAGACGTAAAGTACTGACTGATACGTAATGCACAGATAGTAGTGGCTTCAGTTATAGATACTGCCGCTGCTACTACCACCACTACGTTAGTTTGAGCATGGTTCGTGTTAAGGGTAAAGTAATATTTACTGTGGATTACAAGTATTGTGTATAGGATCGTAGGATGTAGATAGAAAGGCCGAATGATAGTAAAAGTGAATGTGTTGGTGAATTTCGGGACGTCGAACCCGTAGAAAGCAAGAGCTTCATTCTGTCCAGAATCACTTCACGGAAGGAGGAACTGGTAGAGAAACGGCACGGAGTACGCGTAGTAACTCCATACGGCAGTCTATCGTCAGCAGTTGAGGGCGATGGACGCTGGAACATGGCAAATATACACAATGAAGGATATTACTATACTCTACAGCAACTACTACTGGAGTCTCTCCAGCTCTTCTCGAGTTCATCTGCTCATATCGACCTTGGCAAAGATTTTTATACACAATACGCTCTCCATTTTCCTTATTAGTGTATAAACATAGAGATTTCCTCTCTTGAAATGCAAATCGCGACTGGAAAGAGTACACATTGCACATTTCTATTTCTGCCAGTACAAACGGGGAATATTAATATTTCGTTCACAAAATTTTATTGATATTGTAGCAGGGTTGAATTCTGTAAATGTGAAAGTGCAACGAGCAAGTCATTCTGTAAGTTCAAGTAGGCAGTGATGAGTTTGCTTTTGTCTATTTGATAGAAAAGGAAGGAAGGATGTTCTTGGATTCCGTTTGGATTCAAGGATTTCAAACTTTCACTACTTTCCCCCATTCTCGAACTTTAGAAGGAATGTAAGCCTCGGTATTTTACAATGACAAACAGCGCTACGCTTCTCGTAAGCCCGTGTGGCTTTTATCAGATGAGACAATTTAAGTTGACAGTCAAGGATTAACTCAATTACATCCGTACAAAGGTACTCTCCACAACTAACTACAACTGCACAACAATATTTTTCAAAGAAGTACCTATTACTGCAAAAACAAGCTTAGTTAATAATCTATGCATTGTCGCAACTTTCCTTTAGAAAACCTTTTCGGTGTAACTGCTGAGTGGAGAAAGTCAAAGTAAGCTGGTAAACCATACATTTTTCAACAAAGGTCATAGGGGAGTAAAAGAGTAAAAAAGAAAGGAAATGAAGGACAGGAATAGTACCTACATATGAACTAGTAGTAAATGTGTACAGGCATTTCGTTCGTTCAACCTGCATCGCATTTTCTCTCACATATGAACATATGTACACGTAGGCTCTAAATATCTATAGCTCTGCCATATACATACTGCATAGTGTGGCTAATGTATAAATACTCATGCAGTATGTATGTAGTAAGTCATATACCTAAGTAGAAAGTTGTGAAACATATATTACTTATACACTCACCATATATAATACGTAGAACTTTCCTCTCTCGTAGTAAAAGTGAGCAAGGTTTGGCTTTGTTGGTTTGGCTTGGCTGACTGCTACACGACAGAAGTTAAACTTTGTGCAAGGCTTAAAGTGTTACAGTTGTAACTGCACTGGAATAATACGGTATAGTAGAACTTTTACTTCTGCCTATGGGGAAAACAGCATAAACCTGCTGCGGATACATGAACGAGGACTGTGCTGCTCACACTCACACGTATAATACACATAGAGATATACAAAAAGTCCTGCAAGCAAGCAAGGGAATACGAATGCTGGTGATGAAGTGATGATATGGCTGAGGAAACTATAAATATACCTTCATATGACGATAGAACTATAATAAAGCAAAGTATAGTGTGGAACAACACATATAGTGTGGTAATACAAGGCTTAACCGCTGAGGATTCTATATACGTATGCCTTGGTATGGATATAAAGTATATAGCATCTTGGAGAACCGATGTTACAAGATACGCACTTGCTGCTGTGTATAAGCCTTGGGACGGCCATTCAACCTAACCTGCGTGACATTTCTTTCTCAAGAACAAGAGAAGAGAAAGTCAGATGAAATGGAAATAGAAAGGGGATGATGCTACGCTACATGACAGATGCCGACGAATCGCTTTCAATTCAAAATGCTAAGTAGACAATATCGTTTACTAATTCCCCTATTCAGAACCAGAGTTTGAAACGGTTATGCAAAGCAGATTAGGGAAAGTAAACCTAGGTACTTGAACAAAAGGTCATTTGCAAACCTAAGTTTTCCACTCAATAGCAATTCTACTAGGAGAATTCAGTTTTAAGCTGGCGTTCTTTTTTATTATGAAGAATGGATCAAAAATGGCAGTATGTTACTATTATGTACTATAATGTTATGCAATGTGCAACTTGCAGATTTTACCTGCGAATATTTGTTTAAGTAGGTACATATCCGTCCTGTGCATCATTTTCAATTTGAGGACTTATACTTGTATGCCGCCGAGGTATTGTGAGATGCAATACTCAACTGGAGATTCATAAATTACTTTTCACAAATTAGGAGCAGTGAAAGTAACTCAAGTTCAGTTTTTATTTTATTTGATGCCTTATCATTAAAATCGTTAACAATTATTCACTGATATGTATAGTTTTGATTGTAGCACTTGTTATGAATATTCTTTCTTCAGCACAGATTTTTTGTTATTTGGAGCTGGTGAAAGCGCCCTTTTGTAATTCTTCTCTCGATCCGGAGAGTATCTATACTCTGGCTCGCTCTCATTTTCGCTAAACGACACTCGTTTTTTTCTATGAGCATTATGCATGTCAGTTTTACTGCCATCGAAAAACTTTCTGTGTGAGCCATCTTGTCGGGTAGTTTCAATCTTAAAGGATTTCTGTAGAGGAAATTTATTCCCTTCATATGCAAAACCTCGTCTTTTCTCCTTTTCATTGAACATTTTTCCATTTTGTATGCACTATAATTTGAAAACACATTTTTTTAAAAATTCAATGAAATAATTACTTTCATGTAAAATAAGTTCTGTGAAGAAAGTTGCTTGCCAGATTATGTTCTCCGTCAGTGAAATTGTTTGCATTTGAAACTGGACTAGTAGATGACAAATTAGTCTCATTAACATATTCATCTGACATATCATGATGTTTCCGAACCGAATGTGACCGTTTAGCATCGTCCCTGTCTTCTAACACATAAGATATGCTTTCTTGTCGATCAACTCTGCTATTTTTCCCTTCGCGTCTGCTATCTTTAGATTTTAGAACAATGTTGCCTTGTTCGGTGAAGCAATTGTTCATTTTATTTCGTTGGCCAATTTCTTTACCTTTTTGCCGTATAAATCCAGGCATCTTCTGGGTTGTCTCCGAGAAAGCTTTGGTAGGGACTATTTTATCTCTTGAATTTTTGTAGTTTCTAGCAGAACCACTTAATCCTGTAGATATAAATGACTTTTGTTTTTCTACATTTGGAGGCTTCGTTTTCTTAGATGAAGGTTGTGTTTGAAACAATGAAACGGTGGCAGGCAGTTTTAGACCCTCGCGTATGATCTTGAAAAGTCAATTGTTATAAAAGTGATCACATTGGCATTTTGAAAATTTTACACCCAGAATCGTATTTTTTGACCGAAAGAATTACCTACCTCTAAATCTGTTTCAACATCGATATTATGAACTGTTTGGAAAGCTTCAGTGAAAAGTTCAACGAGCTTTGCACAAGCAGCGATTTCGACTCGTAAGAACCTTTCCAAACTTTCCTTTACATCAACCAGTCGTTTGTGTTCAAACTTTATCATTTGCTCTTGAATTTGCTCATTCAGATGTGAAGATTCTGTCAAAGCTCTCTCAAGGGCGTTTTCAGCTAAACCCTTTGACACAACACAATATTTACCAAGTTGATTACAAAGTTTTAGTCATTGCTGCATGAGTGCATGACAAGTAAATAAACCCAGTTTCTTTTCACAATTGCCTTTGCAATTACTTTTTGCAATTAACTCTACAAGTACTGAACTGAGGTAAAACATCAAATCTATCCAACCACATCTTACAATAAGGTAAAATCAAGTGTATAACTGTTAACATTAAAATGGCATAACATGGAACTGTTTAAACATAGTAAGTTTGGCCCTTACTAGTTATCTTTAAACTAGTTTCTAGTTTGCCACTTTAGTTCATAAGTTAGTAAATCTACAATTTCTGATTTCTGTGAACCTTTGTAATTTACTTTGCAGTTATTGGACTGAAAGCAAAATAACCAAGGCATCTTTCTAAATCACATTTCACATCTAACAAGTTAAAATCATGCGTGCAGCTGTTAAAATTAAAATTGTTTATAACATTAAGTTTGGCTGTTTCAAATTACGGGACTGAATTAGTTTGTGTAACTAACTGATACTCACAATAGCTTCATGATATTTAGTTTCCTTTCTCTTAATCAAAAACTTCTCAAGATCCTTTCTTCGTTCGGATTCTTTTTTGTTTGCTGTCATTGCTTTACGAATATCCGACTTCATATATTTGAAAATCTCTCCATAAGTGGTTAGAGATGACAATACCTTGCCATCTAGACGTTCCACCTCTGCATCTCTTAATTGTCATTGTTATAATATTAGTAAGAAGTTTATTTCATGAGCATAAAGGGAACATTAAAGGAAGTATTATCACCTATAATCCCCAACAGTGGCTACAATTTGAGAAAGAAGTTGAACCGTTAGTTTCGTTGTAGTTTCAAAGGGTTCTTCTACAGCAAACTTGTGCAAACATTTAGCTATTTCATCATTTTTGTCTCGTAATCTATTAACATAATGTAGATGGGTAGGTTAAGTCATAACTTTTCATGTAATCAAAGTAATCATAGCTTAATTCATCGCAATAATCGTACTATAAAGCTAAACGGTATTAATTGTACTACTCTGTCTCCAACTGGAGTACCTAACCCACAATGTGGGAATAATTTTCTACACTACCTTTATCGCTTTACCTACTATTACAGCTATTATAAATAGCCCCTTTGGCAATGTTAATTTATTGTCTCAACTTGAGACGATAAAGTCTAATGTTATGAGACTTGAGACTCTGCAAGTCAAGTCTCTAAAGATCAAACTTTTACTTTATACAGTCACCATAATAAAAACTGCTGCAAGAGTACGAAGTGCACTTCAAGTGTAGATTTGAAACTTACTGAGCAACCTTCATATTGTAACCTGAGAAAACTGAGCAAAAATTTTCCACATGATTTTCTATGTGCGTAACTCGTTCAAGATATTTCTTTCCCACATTTTCGCTGAAAATAGAATGAATTATTTATTTGTAAATGTAATTCCAAAGCTAAAATTATAAGCATACTATACTATACTATACGGGCAAACTATATTCTAATATTATTGACAACAATTATAGAAATAAAATAACCTATCAATAGATACGAATTTTGTCTTGTTCCCTTTGCAATCAGCCATATTCAATTCAGTATTGTTGGAGAAATTATTTTTGGGTATATGCTTGATAAAATTCTCAGTGAATGGTGAAATTACTGCAATTCCAATGAAAAAAGTCTTTAAAACTCTAAGCTCTTTTCAATTCTAACGTTGGCTAACTCAAAGTTAGGTTAACTTTATTAATCTCTCTGATAATAAATACGTAGATGGGACTCCACAAATAACAAAACAATGACCACTAATATCTATAACAACATTAAAAACAATCTTAAACATATTATATAGGTTGTCCTATTGTCAAACAGGTAATAAATTGGTAATTATGCAATAATTACATATTATTATTATTAATTCTGTATTCATAGTCAATTCTTGGACAGGTTTATAGTATAGTATAGTACAGTGACAGAATAATAATTATTGTAGACAGTACTTATAGTACATACATAGATATTCATGTAGAAGGTAAATTCTGTCAGTGGTGATGCGAACGAGTTTTACTTTAAGTGCTTGGCACAGTACTAAAAGGTTAATAATTATAGATCATATTTATTGTTAAAAATCTTAATTTTGAGCTACTTTACTGCATTTTAAAGGTTTTGTACTATGTGTAGTGTATGTGTATACTGTGTGCACATTAAAACATTGGAAGAGTTATTATAGCGATTAAAACAGACGGTAATTTATACAATATATTTATATTGCATCACTCAACTGTTACGGAAATGGCATTATGAATGACATTTCTTCATTTCTTAATAGGTAATTTCGTTGAAAACCCGAGGAAATCTTTTTTCGTGCTTCGGTTAACGCAAACAGCTTCTTCCTGCCTGATGACAAAATGAACCTTGTCAGTAGAAGGCTTGAATTATGATTTACAAATAGCTGCAGGGCAGCATCCAATCCATTCGCTTGCCAAACATGGAGATGATGTTGAAAACAATCAGATAGGGTAAGAAATGTCCGCAGGAATAAAGTTCCATATAAACTGAAGCATACTGCTGGTTAAACAGGCCGAACGTTGTGCGCTTCATGGAGAATCTGCAACATTAGAAATACGAAAATCATATTATTATGGTGCACATATCCATTAATATCGCATACAAGAGAGATTTTCCATTTTATTAATGAACCACCGATATTTCAACAAATATTTGCCAAAACACGGTATAGAAAATACATAATGTTGATATTTTCACTTCTTAAATTAGTAAAACTTAGAATTAACTATGTTAACTAGTTACATAGGTATGTCATTTAAAAAACTGGTAATTAAGCTAGGTAACTAATCTTTTTAAATAAAAATAGTTTCATAAAAACACAGTAAAAGCCATTTTAAAAATAGCTATCAAAAGAAAGCAATTGTAACCTCAAATCGAATCACTGTTACATGAAATAGTGACAGTGTGATTAAATATTTGGGTTATAATTTATTATCGCCCAAAGTGGATTAGAGGACCTTTCATGGAATGAAAGACCCCTTGCCCAAACACCCAGGCTCTAAAGAATGATTTCCATGCACACCAACGGAGGGAATCGCTGTCCGCACGTTCTGACGTACATTGAGTAACAGACGCCTATACCACTAAACCACAGAGTCTAGCATATGAAAGCCCTGCTACTCAGTTCCATATAAGCATGAGTAGTGCACCTGCAACGGAACATGTGTCGTATAAGCTTACACTACTACGCTAGGTCCATATCACAGTTCCGCTTTGAGCTTCCAAAGTCTCATGGTACGCTTAACTGAATAGACACATTGTGTCCACAATAATTTTACTGTACAGTGAACACAACAACTACAAGAACCTACACATAAGTTAGTAATTAGCAATCAAGAGCATGACTAAATATTATATAGCATTACCTTGGAATATGTTTCATTTTCTAGCAAAGTTTTGATTCATAGAAGCTTTGGATCGTTGGATGTTATAGGAATTAGACTTGATTCTCTTCTCCACACTTCCTGAGTTGGCAGCAGCAATTAGCTGTTTCCTAGAATCACACAAAACATGCATTATTATTACTATTAACAAAAACAATTTTTAAGCCTTTTCATTTTCGTCGATCTTGCTATGCTACTATTATATTCATTGTGTGTACTAACTCTATGTAATACGTAATTTCAGCAATATTAAAGGCATATAAAAGTTATCTGCACTATGTAGTCAACGTTCAAAATAGTTGAGCAACATAAAATTCGGGTAGTTATTACGCTTTTAAATATGTAGAGTAGAAGTGCTGGGAATTGTGGCAACTCTTTCATGGAGTACCACTATTACTGCCACTTCATGAAAGAGCTTGATACATGGATTTACTTTATGATATTATAATTAGATCAGAAGAATGGGTGAAGAACCCAAAAGGAAAATTCACCTAATAAAATCCGGATCACGATCGGGTTTTGAAGCACTCTTTTCTTCTTCTCTTCGTTCTTTTTCACGGTATTTGTTCACATTACTTTTTAGCTGACTTTCTCTCCATTTCGCATTATCCATCATTTCAAGCCTTTTTCTTTCCATCTCGGCTTCATCCACCTTTTTTCTTACGCTACTGCTATGCCCATAGGAATTAGTAATTGAACCTTCGCCTTTACCATATCTCATGTTTCCTCTGTTCCGGTAGTCGTCTCGTCTGTCTCTCGAGTCTCTCCTTTCCTTATACCGTGAATCATGTGCAGAGAGATGCCTAACGTTGCGATCTCTCTCTTGATCACGACTTTCACGACCGCTGTTTCTATGAGCGAGGTAACTGTGACCGGTGTTGGACTCTGAATGTGATCTCGTAGCACTACTATTATTTCGATCGTGTCTATGCTTTTTTCGGGATGATTCCTTTTTAGACGGATCACTATCTGAAGAGCTATCTTCTTCTAATATTCGTTTATACTTTTCCACTATATTTGACGTAGATGATGAAGATTTGTGCTTTCTGGATTTAGGTTCTGAATCACTACTATCCGAACTACTACTTTTTTTTCTTTTGTGCTTCTTTTTGTGTTTTTTACTGGAACTGGATGAGGATTCTTTCTGACGCTCTTCAGCCATTTTCTGTAGCTGCTTCATCCGCACCGGATTTTTTAAAAGCTGCTTCAGACTTTCCTCTTCTTTTTTCTGTATCTGATACAATGGATCTTCCTTGATTTTGCGTATGACATCCACAGGACCAGACGGGCCTTTAGATGCAAATATGGATGCTGGGGTGAGATCTGAAAGTTTAAAGAATGATTGTTATGTAAAAATTGACATTATCATTACAATGTCAAAGGTACATATACCATTATATTATGAATTATGATGTACTAAATCAAGATCTACTGCATGTCAGTTTACCTTTTTCAACTTCTTCGGCATAGGAAAATGAATTCCCTTTTTCAGCTTCTTCCAAGATTTTAAGAGATTTATCTACTGTACGACCAAGCAAATAGTCTTCTCTATTTACTAATGAGGCGGGTCCTTTATACATCCAATCCAATGCGGGTCCTTTAGTCGAACTCTGTAATTATTACATTACATAAATAATTTTTACAGATACACCGAAAACCAATGCAATGCAATGTAAACAAACAATCGTTTCGTTATACACGTAAACAGGAACAATTTATTTGTTTATTAATTTAATATAAAAGCATATGTAAATAGCCTCAACAAAATATTTACCTCATCGCGACCCTGTGACTCCTCCATGTTTGAAGTGAACCAACAAAAATAACAACCCTTTAGTTTGTTTAAAAACTTAATTTTTACAAAATTCCACCAGCTTTATTGAGCTTTGGAAGTGAAACGAAGTACGTCTAAAGATCAACAGCAGAAAAAGAAGAACGAGCCTGTTGACTGACTGACTGCTGTTGAGTAAGTGCGCCAGAATGAGGAAAAGTGGCAGTGCAGAGGTCTTCAATCTTTAGAGAGGCAGTTGGTGGCATCTACGAATCGATTTATGTTACAGCCATTAATAATGAAAGCTCAAACTTTGCCTGAAGAAAGAATGTAAGATGGTGCCGTGATGGTAAACAATAAATGAATAACTTACTGAAATGAGTAGCATAAAACACCCTAAAGAAATCACCGTGAGATTAGTCTCTTCTAAACTACTCTCTCAGACTCAGACCTTCGTCTCATTTGCATTTGAATCATTTATAATTTATATGTTTGCAAGAAAATGTAATTTGGTTGGATTTTGCAGGTGAAACTGGTGAGTTGAGACATTCCCTAAATGGATTTGTGAGATTATGAGATGTAAAAATGACATGAGGAGACGGAAGAAATAATATATTGATCCGAGAGGTCTTAGGAGCTCTAAGGTAGAGGTTTGAAAACTCAACAAGATAATATATGTAAAATAAAAATTGCAGCAGATATAAAATATATGAATTTCATTTCGAAATAATTTGTTTATTCCGTAAACCCCTTCTCAATAACAAAACCCCTAATTGTAGCAGAATGTTTCAAACAAAATTCATTTATGTTTTTCGATTTTTGTGAGCTAACGCATAGATTTAAGATTTGTAATATGATTAAATTAATATTTAACGAATCCATCCATTTGTATTTTCTAACTTGAAAATTCCCCAAGGGCTCCACCATCCAAATTGATTATACTTTGTAGAATAATGTTTTCCACCCTTTACTCCTTTAAAGTGGACAAGTTGAGAAACCGGAGGTTGCTCCATTTGGTTTCCACCGCCACCCTTTCCGCCTTTTCCTCTGCCTTTTCCACCTTTGCCACCTTTACCACCCTTTCCTCTTTTTCCTCCTCCTCCTTCGTCCCAGCCCATACCAGGATGAACACCCCAACCCCATCCGTATTGACCTAAAAAATCAAAACTCAATTTAATACCGTTGACAGATCGGACTCCCCTACCAAGTGATTGAAAGGTGATCGTAAATTGTCTTACTTGGGCCACCACCCGAACTCGCTCCCCAACCTTGTCCTGGAAAGATGAATAATTAATAACACTTCATGTGAATAATGAACAAAATGAACATCATCATAATTTATCTTCGTGTAAACGTAAAAGACACAACTCTTGGAAATTGAACATTTTCATTTAGTATGAATCTTACCTCCGCCACCTCCACCGTAGCTAGTTATCAATCCTCCTCCTCCTTGTTGAATAAAATAAGTATTTTCATTATTTGAGTTCTCATTATTTATTGCCCAAAAAATATCATTTCATAAATTCTAGAATTTTCTTACCTCCTCCAAAACCCCCACCCCCACCTGGACCAACTGGAGCACCTAGAAAATTGTTCCATCCCCATCCTTGTGACAAAAGATTTCATAAAATATTAGGTACACGTTTGGAATATTAAGTTGACATGTTGAATTGCTGGCAGTGCTATAATATATTCATCAAATATTGTTAAGTATTTCATAATAAAATTTTTGTACCTTGTCCACCACCACCGTGTCCACCACCACCACCATGGCCACCACCATGGTGTCCACCACCATGGTGTCCACCACCATGGTGTCCTCCTCCTTTCTTGCCTTTCTTGCCTTTCTTGCCTTTCTTTCCTTTTTTGCCCTGCTGACGAGGATTATGATGTCGCTTATTCCAACCATGACCCCAACCAGTTCCATACCCATCAGGTACTCCACCACCATGCGGAAGTTTATGAAATCCTCCTTCCGGAAGAGTTTTTTTGTATTCGCTTGCTTTCTCTTGCTCTTTCGTAAGAATCTGTTTTATGTGATGTGGGACGGCGTATCCATGTTGATAATGATCTGGGTGAAGTCCTTGTATAGGAGGTTTGCCCCAACGTCCCGCAGTGTAACCGCCTTCTTTGTCGAACTTGTACCACCATCCCCCGATTTCAGGCTCATCCATACAACCGCGACGGCGGCCACCTTTGCCACCGCCTTTGCCACCTCCGCGTCCCTTACGTTTCCTACAACGTTTTTTTCCTTTGCCCTTGCCTCCACCTTTTCCACCGTGATCATCTTGAGGTTCATCGTCATATTCGTAATCACTGTCTTCGTAATCATTGCCTTCGTAATCGTTATCGTCATATTCATAATCATCCCCTCCTTCTCCCTTCAGATCACTTTGAGTTTTTTCCTTTTCATTTTCCTTTTTTGTATCTGTGTCATCATCTTCGTGTATTATAACTTCATGGTAGATAATTGGGGAACCTTTGTGCTTTTTTAACATTTCTTCAATGACAGGGTAGAAACTTTTGTCCCCTGTTTTCTTTTCATAAAAAGTTAAGACTTCTTTGGCTTCGGAACTGGGGGGAGCAGCAGGATCATCAGCAGTGGTAGATATGTCACTTCTATGTCTTAAAGGTGTTGGTTCATCAGGGGATGACTGTTCCTCATCTGAATAAGACTCATGAATAATGTGACCAATTCCTCTCGGACGGAATTCCCATGGCTGAAGATTTTGTACATTGCTTCCAGAAGTCGTGGAAAGAAAACCAGCCAGAAGACATACCAAACCCTAAGAAGGAATACAACGATTTTAAAGGAATAAATTTTGAAGCGATCGTAAAGTCATTTATTTATACAAACCACACAAAGGAAATAACGATTTTTGCAAAGAGATAATAACTATCTTACCAACGAGTTGAGCATGTTATATGCTAAGGGGTGAATCTGAAAGAACTTAAACCATCAATAGTTTCAATAAAAATCGTAATTTACACTAACAATAATAATGGCACACGTATAAGTGAACTAATATACTGTGCAGTTCTGTACGGCTAAGATGCTACTGATGTAATTGAAGTGTGAAGTTATTCCACATAAACTTGTTGTAAAGACAGATACACAATTCTGACACTACACAGGTTACGGTGCATAGTACACCACAAGCACAAGACACGGTATTTGTAAGTAAATGTATGTACGGATGAAACTAAGATGAGGACCTCCCTAATAAACTCAAGTATTTTGCATCGCAGTTATTGTTAAGAAGACAAACCCTGGCTGATGGTCAATGGTCAATCCAGTAGATCTGTTGTGACTCAAAGATGAGTGCGTTCAACTTTCAATTTTGGAAGTTGTACGATAAAATGTTGTAGGGATGCATGCATGATTACATAGTTTAATACAAAGGAGTGAAAGGAGTCTCATCCTCATCTTATATCAATAAGTACCTCTCTATATACTGTAAGTATAAAGCTAAAGCTATGTATCATAAAACCAAAGAATCGGCATTCTTTTTTCTGGCATTTGAACTCGGAGGAAGAACCTGTTTCACCACAAGCAACTGTTCGTTTGCTTCCAGTTAGAGCTACGGCTGCGGTTAAATCATTCTGAGATTCAGAGGAATCACTCGGGTCGCTGCGTGTATTACAGATCTTTTGTCTTGGACACTTCACTTGTTTCCGTACATGTTACTAACAACTAACAAAGTAATGCAATGTAATTACATATTAAAATCTCACAAGCAAGCAGGTATTCATATTTCAATATTACGCAAGTTTGCACAGTATGTAATGTAAAAACATAGTACATGTCTTACACATGCATGTAAAAGTGAGCGATATTTTACAAACATTTCACAACAACTGATTGTACAAAAAAGTCTCTATTGTACTCCAAGACATTATGTTGAATGCAAAATAGTTTTATTTGAGCTTGCAGCTCTTTTACGAATCACCTTTTCATAGCAGGATAATATTATGACTTGATCAAGAATGAAAATGAAAGCAATTTATCTACACACCACTGCTACAGCCACAATATTTTACTATGATCTTTATGAACTAAATAAATAAAGCTATTTTGTACATACAGCTATGTCTACATTTAGAAGTAAATACTATGTGGAATAGCGACCGCAGTTTTAAACTTTCCCAGTGGTAAATTTTGTATGAGTATGGCATGATATGATAGTATGATCTGCACTTAGGTTCAATTACTAAATAAATAACACGTAAACTATAGGTCAGTAAGTATAATATAATATATACGCATGAGAATCAGAAGTATAGGCACAGATTATTTAAATGCAAAGTAGTACAATATTCATTGTTGCGGTAAATGCGGTACATTATCAGCATTATAATGTCTAGTTTAGCGAAGACTAAAATAACACATGCTCCTTTGTAAGTACACTACGTGGTTAACGTGATGTTTAAATATATGTCAGTTACTACAGAGTACAGTGATTCAGTCACATTATTAATGTTTTAACAAAGCTATGTTTTAACATTTAATATTATTGTGTTCAATTCAATGAGTCTGAAGTCTTATATCGATTGTTTTCCATGTTGTGTGATACTGATAGCAATGCAATGTAGCAATAATAATCAACAATCATGTTCTCCAAATGGGTTCTATCCGGAATGCATTTTGAAAATTGGAAATCAAACGTAAGATAATAAGTTTAATAAGTTTAAATAATTGAAGTACAAAGGTATGTAACTACAAATAATTTTTGTCTAATATCTTCTGTACTAACATATACTTGATAATGGTTTTACATTTGTATTACGATGTGATACAATTTGTATTTTCAGACTAAGCATAAACAAAAGCATTCAATTAAATATTTTACTAAATTATCTAGTAATTATTATCTATTATCTAGGTAATGGTGTTTAATGAAGATATTCATTAAACACCATTACCCATTGACAATCAAATCACTCCCATTACTTAACATGGTTTGATAGGTAGCCTTTCAAAAGAATACTCAATTTCAGAACACACAGGCTAAAATAATCTATTTAAAACTGATCTTACGGGTTTCCTATTTCCTAACAAACATTTTCAACTGCTTCAAAAATCCTTCATTTGGTTTTATAATTGGCCGAGCTTGTAACACGACATTATAAGCTTCATCGAAAAGTAAACCTTCAAACACCATCAAATACAAAATAACTACTGAAGGGGCTCTTGAAATTCCAGCATTACAGTGTACAAGAACGCATCCATTTTTATCCGGATTACTTTTCACCACTTTGTCTATAAAATTAATACCCTGATTGATTTCAGGACTACTAAGCGAAAAACTGCCTTCGTCGTAAACGGAAATACACAAATGATCAACAATGTTTTTTATGGATGCTTGCAAAACAAACTGTGGTATAACTGACAGGATGTGAGTAATTTTATGTCTTGCAACTAATTCTAAGTCGTTCGGCACATCTTGGGAGGAAATCAGAAGCCATGGTCTCACTTGTCCGATCGTCAAATCAGGTTTTAAATCTACAACGAATCCAAATGTTTTTTCACACTTTTCAACTATTACTTGTCCTTGACTTTCTAACACCATCACTGTCCCGTCACTTTTTGTAACTTTCGTCTTAGTAGGTTGTAATCCAGATTTTAACTTTCTTTGAAGTTGATCTGACAGACTAGTACTGCATGTGGTTGAGCTTGTGCTTCTAACTTGGTCTTGATCAGTGTTATCCATGTTTTGAATAGAATAGAGCTAGATTCAACGTTTCTATCCGATATAACCGCGAAGAATAGGAACATTTAGGTAATTGACGGATTTTAAAAACAATCCTCCTGCAGAAGCACCTTCCACTTTAGAATCCCAGCTTTCTACATGAGGGTTGGACAACATAAATAAAATGTCTTTTTCTGTAATACGGCCATCTCCTACAGCCAAAAGTGTACCAACCATTCGTCGTACCTAAAATAAAATAAAATAAATAAATGTAAGTTGTAAAACACGGATACTATACAAAGTCAAAAGTCAAGTTGTGTGGTAAAACAGATTCAAATCAGTAGTGCTCCAGTAAGTAATCTTATATATTAATGACATAGTGACACAAAATATTTATTCATCACCTGTCGACGGACAAATCCACTTCCTTCAATATAAAAGTCGTAAAAATCTAATTCATTATGCGAAGTGTGATGATAACAGTCATTTGAGTTGAACGAGTTAACTCTAGAGAATGAGAATCTGCGAACTGTCTTCACAAAAAAATCTTTGGGCATCGACTCTTTTTCTTCTCTGGGAGTTTCACCACAAAACGTTTGAAAATCCCAAGTTCCCAGAAATACACGACATGCATCAAAAACTGCGTTTTGATCAAATGGTTGATGCACTACGTGACAGCGATTTAATTCTTCAATTGGTATCGCACTGGAAAGTCTCTTTAGATTTACTGCAGTCCTAACACCTAAAATAATAATTATATATATATATTTATTAATTGTCTCAAAATTTGAGATTGCCATTATAGACACAATAGTTAAAAACAACAATAAAACATGTTAAATGGATAACGGATAA